>CM033626.1:19056143-19287328 GCA_019453435.1 Rhinogobius similis | reverse complement strand
TCTGTCATTTTTGTGCCCCCAAAAATTGCTCAGCGTCCCAACAGTTTGTTCACGCGAGTGAAAACAGTAGATGTAAAGACTGTGGTCGAAATATTGGTGATGATGGAGGTGTTGCCACATTTCAATATCAGTAAATATTTTCATCCCCATTCCCAGTTTGTGCTACTAGTGAGTTTAAAAGGAAGCAAAAAAAGCAAAAATGTTGTATAGTAATGTATGTTTACACAATCATGTAACAAATGATCATAAATCCCACATAGAAATAGGGATTTTTTTATTTTTTTTTTATGAAATCTTAACTTTATTTTAATGTGAGTACAATTGGCTTTGCTACCGATTTTAAAATATTAATACACATTATCGGCCAGAGAGGCAGAGTAGCAGTGATACTGGCTGAGAAAATACATATTGGAACATTCCTCCTACTATAAGACTACAGTTTAAATGTATTCAGTTTAGTTAAAATTTACACTTCAGAAGGAGATGAAAACATAAATCAATACAAAACATCAGCATCAGTGTTGGTTTACAGTAAATAGTTCAAATGAAGCAGAGTTTGCTGACCATTTATTTAACCACATTAGCCACATCAGAGTTGAGTCACAAGAGGCGCGTGATCTGCATTATCTTTGGTATCGGAGCGCAGAGGCCTTGATTTCCTGATTTTCTGGCTGGTGAGCTGGCTCTCTCAATCGGGCCAGGAAAATCACATCAGATTTTCCCTCACTCACCTCTGCTCCACTCTGCTCAGGACATGCAGAGCTTCTTGGGACAACTGTATGGGTCCCAGGTACACACACACACCCAAACTATTTTAATGATTGTATAGAATGTCACATCAATTACAACATCGGCTCATTTTTGGCTTTTAATCTGTAATCGTCAAGGGGCTGAGCGTTAAAAAGAGGACATAAATAGACTGAAATCTACTCAATGTTCTGACAATAATTCATCAGACTTATGGCGCTTTTTTGGACTCTGAAAGACGTTTTACAAAGAGAATCCAAACAGGGCATTAAACTTCTGTATTAAAGAATGGCTAGTTTGAACAGGTGAGTTTTAGGCTGTGATTTGAAGTTCTGTAATGAATCCAAGTTTCTATATCAAAACAATTGATTAGTTGAACATATGACTGAAAGGATTTTATCTGCACATTTTTATTATGATTATATATGTTTTCATTTGCTTGATTTACTTGCTTTAAGGCATATTTTCTGTAAAACGACTTTGTGCTCTAAAAATCAACTTATATTAAAACTAAAATGTTAATAGGGACAAAAAAGAGAACAGAAGGATCCGGGTCTAATCTAGGTCAAAGTAGCTCAACTAAACCAGATCAACATCAGGATGAAATATGATACCGGAAAAAAGCATACAAAAAACTGCTCAGAACAAAGAATAAACTAAACTTATCATCATTATCATCAACAAGACATAATTTAGAATGTGATAGGGCTATTCTGCTTGTTTAGACAAACACTGCGATTACAATTCAATCGGTCTAAGTTTACATTTTACACATTATGGAATATGAACTCCTAAACGAGGCTGTGTCGCAATATCACCATATGGCTGACACAATAATACTGAAACAACAAACTAAATCTATCGTAATAGCTCCAAGGTTCTCAGAAACAACAGAAATGTGCTTACTTTTAAAATTCAATTTTAAGATTGAGATTTTATATAATAATTTCCTAAAATTCAAAATTAGCCTTGATTTAATCTTGGTTTTGTCAACGTTAAGCTTTTGTTGTAAGTCTGACTAGTAAATTATGCCATTTTAGTTTCAATGTAAAGGAAATACTTGTGTCAAAATAATGAATATAATATCAGTATCACAGACATTAACGTTATCATTGTAATCATTTTCCTACTCCTAAAGTAATTCAAGAATCTCATATGTTGTAGAAGTCTGAACTGCAGTTTTTTTCAAAGATTAAGATAAGAAAATATGTTATAATTAATGTAAATATGTAAATAATTCAGTCTTTGCTATTTGTTTATTCAAATTGCAATCGCTTCAGTCTTGCAGCTCCAGTAGGTGATCTTCATTTTTGTCAATGTAACATGAGCCAAACTTCGCCTTAAACGTGTTAACTATACGATTGTGTTGTCAAGATTATTCGGTTAATCGATAATCGTGATTTATTGAGGTCACAATATAATCAACAATAACTGTAACAATCGTAGGCAGCAGCAATAAGTCATTTCAGTTAAATCTATTCTCCAAAGAAGTCCATTTACGTGCAAAGTACTTTTTTTTATCTTGTTGTTTATGTGTTAGTATTCATTCATTTAGAAAGTTTGATTTCATAAAGCTCGACTTGTGAAAGAAAGCAATTTAAGTATTTCACAGTTGTTAGTCTTAGTAACAAATGTGAATAATCTTAAAAAGTGATGTTTATGCTCACAACAATCGTAACACTAAGATTTGATATTGTGACATCTCTACTATCTGATCAAGGCACACAGATGAGCTCCATCGTCAAGCAGGGGTTAATCCTGATCATTTTGTGCTCCTACACATTTTCATCTTCGGGTCGTACTTAATAGTGGTCTCTAAGCCTTTACCCCGACGCCCCCATCGGCTTTCCGCTCCTCAGCCGCACACCTGTTACACATTTCCTCCGAGCGTGGATAAGGTGTAGGTGTTCACTGGAAAAATCGGCCTGACTGACATCAACAAAAGGTGGGTAGGTGGTTGGAGGGGTATCAGGACTTAATGACGCAGTGAGATCATAGGATTTAGGACTTGGACAGGATCGAGGTCCGGTCTTCCCACTGATGAGAGGTGAGAGAGGAGACAGAGGGGCTGTTATTGTCAATGGACACTCCAGCTGGACCCACTGCGCGGCGTCGTTACAAATTATTATGTTATCTGCGCTCCAGCGGTTAGAGGCTGACGAGCGCAAACAAACACTACAATATTTGTTTAAGCTTCTGAATTTCTGTAAACAGTTTGGTTGGGAAATTGCGAAAAGGAAAATGTTCTTGGCATTTCTCCTCTGGGGTTTACACAGCACATCATCTGCCTCGCTGCATGCAATGATTTCATTCTTGTACAATCAATCCAGAGACTCTCGTTTGTCTGGTTGAATTTGGATGGATTTTAAAGAAATAGATTTAAATCATTACATAAATTGTACTTTTATAATCCATTTACATTTATTAGTAATCAAATAAGCTAGGGCTGAACTGCTATATTGACAATTTGATATGAGCACTTGGAAAATATTGACCTAAATCTAAATTTTAAGATCAGCTGCATATTTACAATGAATTATTAAATCACCATCTATATCAGCAGACATACAGACTAGTGTTGTCACAGGCTTGACTTAACCACAATGTTAATTAGAAACATTTCTTGAATAGAACAGAATGTATAATTTTAAACACAAAATAATAGTATGTTTTTGTGGATTTATGATAGTATAAGAGTATCAAATTTCAATGCATTATTTTAGGAACAATTAGTATATTTTGACAACTCTCCAACCTTCTTTGTATCAGTATCAGCCCCCAAAAATATTAGCATACTAAAAACTTGATTTATAGTGCAATGATTTTGTTCTTGTACAATTAATCTTGAGACACTTGTTTGTCTAACTAAATTTTGACATTGGCTATTGACCAAAATCTATTGATCTAAGTTTTATGATCAGCTGCAGATTTATAATGAATTATTATAATCACTAAATACATCAGCACACAGACAACTTGATTTCGATACAGAGGAAATGGCATGATACTCAATACCACAACAATGATAAAAACAACACTCCCTGTCAGACAGACAATAGAATGTAATTTACTACACAAAATAATAATATGTTCTTTTTTAATATCACCATGTTTTATAATAGCATAAGAGAATATACTTTTTGTATTTTTTGATAGCCCTGTTAAGCTGTTAACTAAGACTAAACCTTACATTTATTGAGCTACTGTATAAGAAATAAGCGGCTAAGTTTGAACTTGTTACAGCATGATAAGACTACAACAAAAGTACTTTATCAGTTTAAAGAATCCCAAAAGTGTTTAAAGATTTGGCGTTAAATGAGCATGAAATCAGTGACAGGCTACTTTCACCCTGATGGCTTTAGGAAGCACAGCTGTGGACGGATGGAGTGTAACTGGTTCAGTGAAAACACAGGAGGCCTGGGCTGGTAGTCAAAACAACTCCTGAAGACTAATAGGGCACGCTCAGATGACATCCTCGCTCTCCTCTTTCTCTGTCCAAACACAACCACAGAAACATACCACCGCGGGCCCCAAGGAGCGATTTGTCCACACTAATATTCTGACCTGACGATGTTTACTTAAGATACTAGGATGATAAAACCACCTTCAAACATTTACACTCTTTTTAAAAGAACTAAATGCAAGGGGACAAGGACGCCTTGTCACTTAACTTATTCTCGCGTGTTAAGCCAGTTAGAACAATTCAAACATCTAATTCAGTTGACCTCATGCAAGCACAAAATACTTCAGCTTTCTTCAGCAGACGAGAAGAAAAAACAGCAAAATAGAAATACAATCAAATCTATACAAAATAAAAGTTCTCAAAAAAATAAAGGAAAAGGTAACGATTTCAATGTCACATCAAAATCCAAAACAGTTATACAATTCTTAAGAACTTTATTTTCTCATAGTTGTCAAAGATATAGGCCCTACCTGAAGTATACATTAATGCTTTAAAAAAAAGCTCCTTAGTAAACTATTTATAAGTTGTACAAGCACAAGTTATATGTTTCTAAGCACTTAACAATTACTAGTTTTTGTACATGGCTTAAAATACCTTATAAATGTTAATAAACCATGTACAAAATGTTCATAAGAGCCTTAATAAGCTGCTTATTAAACTTTTTTTCAATATCCAAGTGATAAATGTTAGCAAATGACTTCTAAAGTGCTTGTAAACAAATAACTAGTGCTTATTAATACATTATAAATAGTTTACTAAGGACCCTTATTTCAAAGTGTTAGCAAATGTAATCAAACAAAGGTATTTAAGTTCTAATATGTTTCTGTCCATCATTCGTTTTACAAAATATATATAAAAGCCAAAGGTTTGTTTAGTAAAATAAATAAACAAGAATGCATGATGATTAACAACTAACTTTTCATTCGTAAGTCTAATCAGTTTCAACTGTATTCTTCAAGACTGAGGCTCGACTACGTGTGTGCGTGTGCTTTTTTCAAATACATATAACTGAATTTTCCACTCTGTATTGCTGCGTTAAGCCTTTCTGTCAAATACAAACATCTAATTTAGTCACTGGCTGTGTGAAGGGAATGACTGGCTGGAAAAAATAATTACATCTGGGTACAGGCCTGACAATCTTATAAGAAGATTGGTATTCAAGCGTGAAGTGAAAACGACTAATATCCCTTTAATTTATCAACTCAAACCCGTGACTGTAGACTTGGGTGTCTAACAGGAGCTGTAATTACTCTCATAAAGTCGTCAATCTGACTGTAGGAGATTATAGACGGGTTATAAAACGGGGCAATAAATAACACATTAGACCTATTCAGACAAAAACGGGCCTCTCTATGCGTTTGTGGTTGGGTTTATTTCATATTGACGTGGTTTCATTCCTCGCTCAATAGTTTTGACTGGCCTCAGATGATAGTAATCCTTAGATACTATATTAATTGAAAAATGAATAGATTTTTATTAAGAAAACAGATTTACCGATCTCAAGTCTTTTGTTTTTGTTAACCCTTTAATCTTAAGATATTTTTCATAAAACTAACTAAACTAAAATGAGCCCCAATTCAAGCTGAAACTGTTCCTGAACCTTTGGAGTAACAAACAAAAGTCTGCAGTCCAGACACACAGACACAAAGAGTCCAGACTGTAGTTTTGGCTTCTGTTCTCTGATGTACTGTAATTATAAGACGGAACAAGCTCTGCACAGAGGAACATCATATTTTCTTTGTTAAATAGATTTTCTTTAAGAGCTGAAGCTAATTTCATTAAGACTTTTGGGACTTGAAAGAAAGTGACAAAAGTCCAGGCAGAATCCATATAAAAGACCTATTCTATTTTTGTGAATTTTAGGTTTATTTCTTTATTTGTGGGTTTGGAGAACAGACTGGTGCTGATTCATGCTGAAATGGTTGATTTGACTAAGAAATAAGTGGGTTACAGCTTTATTTAAATATTTTAAATGCCCAGGAGCTTGATAGTTTCCTTTTCTCTAATGGTGGATCAAAAGGAATAAATAGAGAAAAAGTTCTATTTTTAAATACAGATCAACAGGCCATTATTATTTCTTTATCTTAAAAGGCAGCTAAGATTAAATTACTCATGTTCATTTTGGTCACACAATATTTGATTAAAAAGGTTATGCCGTACATCACCTACTGTCATACTCCTCTCCATCAGCTTTATAAGAACTCATTAGCGCCTGTGTTTGGGTTAATTGATTTCATAGTAGTTTTTCAACACAATTTAAATCACCATTTGTGCTTTTACCATCTGTTGATCTCTTTTAGATGTGCCTTTTCTGGCTCTGTATTTGTGTTTTCATACGCTCAATGTTCAACCGTTTCCCTAAAGACGAAATGACAACAGAATGATACTTTTGCTAATAGATTTTGTTAGTTATCTGACCCGGCTTCTTGTGTTGGTGTTAAATTAGGCTTAACTGCTTCCATCTGTGCGGCAAATATGCAGACAGGTCCAAAACGCACATAGACACACACCGAAAACGTGTTGGAGAATATATTTCAAGATTAGCTCACTGCGTTTTGAGTCACTGGCGAAGTTGAAAGCAGAGACACAAAGAGGTAACACTCTGTAGCACAGGGCCTGTCTGCGGCTGCATTATCAGTCAATGGGATTCATTTAGTTTTCATCTCTGACCTCAAACTTCATACACAAAGGTGACGTAATGCTTTTTTCCAACAGACTAATAATAACCGAATGCCTGTATAAACCGCAGTCATTAGCACACTCTTGCACACGCACCGCGAGCTCTCCGAGACGTGCACGCTTCATTTAACCTCTATAAAGGAGCAAGGGAAAAGTGAAGCCTCGCCAGTTACAGCCTCAAAGTGAGAAAAAGTACTGTAATTCAAAAAGTAAAAATGGCTGCGAATCGTTAACAAATATTGATGCACACTGAATCAGAACTTCACCAAACTGCTAAAATTGTATAAACTTAACAACAAAAACATTGTTCGAGCAGGGTTAGGGTTAGATTAGTGTTAGAATTTGAAGTTTGTGTGAATAAATATGATCTTTTTCCTGGGACAGTAGACATTTACCAGATTTTATAACGCTTTAACTTAATAAAACAGCACGACTATCATTGTGACCTTATTACAAGTACTGCTACTATTTTTTTTTTACTATTGATACAGCAGTGATAAACATTATATGCAACTTCTGACAATTATATTACAACAGTTGCTGCTATTGCTAATGCTAACTACAGCTAGTTTTCAATTTTCCAAATCTAATCATACTGGATACTCAAACTAAAATACTTTTACTTCTACAAAAACTGGAAATGCAAATTTTCACACCACAAGCTAAAAAGAAGCAATAGAGTTTCAAACCCGACTGTCTAAAGCAGAGGATAAATCGCCACGTTGATTATCCCTGTGAGTCTGTTGCTATTTCTCCTCCTCTCTGTCTCTCCTTCCTCCGTCTCGCTTTCCACAACTTCCTGAACACCATTAGTCTCAAAGTGTTGAAAGCACTGTCGCGATCCAGAGCTCCTTAACTCAGAAATCATATGAGTTTTTTAGCCGTCTCAAACGGAGCTGGCCAGACCAACACAAGTGGTAGAAAGATAAATGTATTGCAGACATTGATTTTGTGCTCTGTTTGTGCAGTGTATGAAAAACTCCTGCTTACGTTCTCCTTCCACTAATCTATGGAATACTGCCCTTTCTACTTCCAATTCATGGACGTTGTAGATATTTTGTTTTAAATTATTGTTACTTCTACAACAAAGTCCTGGTAGTATTACCACCACTACTGTCATTATTAAATTGTAAATATGCCTAACTCCACTGAATACTTGAAACTCTGACTACTTCCTTGTCTACGGCTAGCCTACTACCACTAGGATTCCTACTTACTTGTAGTTGGACTACTACTACTCAGCTTACTGTGTTTCTCTAACATAATATTACTCAACAAGCACAAAGGAGTCCAAGTTCAAGAAATTACTCAATTAAGAGTACACAAATTTTGGGAAACTACAAGTCGAGTAAAAGTAACTGTCTGTACATAACATTTGATTTAGAAATTGAAGTTAATGTGATTGGAAAAGGACAGAACACTGAATAATGCACAAAATCTGGTATTTTCAAAGTTCAAAAATTTGAAAAAGTTAATCTTATTGAAGGTGCGAAGCAGGAAATGCAAATGTTCAAATCATACTATATATTGCCAACATAAAGTTCTAGTCACTGTGAAGAGTAGGTCTAACCAAAACCTTTACTCAAGCAAGAGTAATGTTACTCTAGAAAGAGTTTCAAAGGTGGACCATTTAAAACCAAGACGTTTCAACTTCCATCTGAAAGTCATTTTCAATCTGAGCTGGTCTGAGAAGCTCAACTTTTTACTGCTCTGAGCTGACTAAGCCCTGCCCTCTGGGAGGACTTTCCTCTGAAACTAACCTGCCTTTGTTTACTAGTTAAACCTGGTTTGGAACCGTGCAATCTTGTTTTTTAAAACATTGCCCAGACTTTGAATCTCTTTCTAGACAACTACTTGCAAAAGTGAGCAATTTCATTAAAAAGTTACTCAAGTAAATGTACTTGAGTAGATGTAACTGAGCACTATTTACCTTTGCAACTGGGCATGCGCTTTCTGCTACAAATGCTAATATACCTTGAGGTCCTGGGTGTGAGTGAGTAGATGTCATACTGTGCGAGTGCAAAGAGGGAGAGGTTTCCAGACTTCTTTAACTTTGCCATCAAAGCCAAGCGTCAATGTGTTTCTAATAGCAGCAGCTGAATTAAACACTGGCCTTAGCAGAGGATAAATCATTTACAGAACAATTAGCTCATTTGTTGCTCCGCTCTGTGCTGCCAACGACTTCCAGACGCCCTGCACCAGCCAGCAACTGTTTGTACGTGTCACTGTCTCATTTATTCAAACAAGCAGCGAAGGCCAAACTTTAGATTTATGCACACAACAGAGAATAGTGATACGCTCTTCCCATCTGCCATGTTGTGTCATCAATTAGGAGATTTACTTCACTGCTACTAAATTATAAACTGTTTAAAGACTCGTTATTCTTGGAAGCTCATATTACCTCATGCCTAAAAATGACTTAACCACGTCAAAACAACATTCATTCATCATAATCAAGTAGCAGTGCTGTATTTACAACTAAATTTCAGTGCCCATTTCAAACGGAAGAAGTTGGATCATGTCAGTATGAAGTAAGAATAGCAATATCTACCTGTTTCCTATCTGAAACACATTAAGAGAAAAAACATACATATTGATATGAGAGTTCTTATTTGTGGTGATATGAAAAGAGAGTTTTTAACTATATCATAGGTTGAAATAGGGAACATAATTTAGTCCTCTTGCTTAACAAAAAGTCCATGCTTAAGCCTAAAAAGTGTTACATGTTTTTAAATTTTGACAAGGCTGCCGACCCCTTCCTCTCATAGACGTGATATGTCAGTAAGTTTGGGGATGTGGGCAGGGATAGGGGGTAGGTGAAAACTGAAATTTTCTGAGCTTTGATAGCTCCAATGCAGGACCATTCAACGATTACTTAAACATGCATGAATCGCTCAAAATACAACGCCAAGAAAGCATATGATGATGGAAAACCGTTATAATATGGTTAAAAACTATAAAAGCTCTAGTGCAAATCCCAAACCCAGATAAACGAGTCGTCAGTTGTTGCTGGTACTGTCAAATTCCACAAGCATTAGTGAACTGAACTGGCCTGTCGTGTTGCAGACCAAGAGAAACAAGCAGCATTTGCAAAGGAAGCTGTAAAATTGCTAATGTGCTGTTGGGGCGACTAAGTGGGCAGATTTACACATTTGAAAATGTCTTGTGTTTTTGTTTGGTTCTAAAATCTTACTAACCAAACACACTTTGTCATGATTCTGTGACATTAGAGCAGCCTTGTGGCCTTTTAAAGCTCAGAAAAAACATTTTTTAACTAAATGTCAGAGTAAGGATAGAGTTTTAATGGAGGAAAGAGCGGATATGCCAAATGTATCCCAAATGTATTTTAAGAAGTGTGTTCTTATTGTAGCATATGGAAAGACACCTGACAGTGGAAGTAACCAGGTTAAATACGGGAAGTCTGTGTCAATCAAAGACAGGGATTTTTGCAGCACTCAAGCCTTGTACTTGAAATTTACAGATGTACCAAAAATGACTACTTTTCACAACAGTTCTTATGTAGTAGGGCATTTAATAGTTGTTTAATAGTTTTACTCTTGTCCTCATACTGCACCATACACAACCATAGTCATAGTCACTGATTATACATAATAGTGTTGTAGCCTTATATTTTTGCTCTACCTGCAAAGTCTAATAGATTTAATTTATATTTTAATTGTTATATATCTTGATGTTTATAGCATGTTTCTAATCTCCTGCTGTTCTTGAACTGTGCGTAGGCAATAAAAGATTTATTATCTTGTCTTATCTCATCTTATCTTAATTACCACTTTAATTATTTAAACTAAACTACTGTGTCTAAGTAATTCTAAAGTAAAAAAAAAAAATCTAATTGCTTCAAGTGTCCATGGTTCATCTGCTTATGTGCACACAAATGACCAATCTGTTGTTCGAGTCTCTCACCCTTTTCCTGTAACCTACAGTAATATTTTTGGACATAGTAACAGTCAAAGCAATTTTGTACATGTGAATCTTAATATAGAAATTGATATCATCAAGGAAAAAAATACACAATATAAATGGAATTGGTTTAATTTCATGATTGTCTACAGTAAAGGACAAAATCATGGTCCTGACTTCCAAGGTAAGTTTAGTTTTTTTTCCAAGAAAAATGTCTATTTAAATCATGATGAATGACCCTGCTCAGTTGAAACCTGACCCAATCACACTTACTGTTCAGAAGTTCATAATTGTTGAAATATGTAACAGGCCGAGCTCTCAGCTCAGTAGAAAACCACTGACATGACTGTTTGTTTTGAAATAGTTACACTCTATGCACCATAATAGTAGGAAATGAGCGCCTACTTTTCTCACTTTCTGCTCCTCATTGGAAATAACCATAATTGAGTCGGCCGGTCTAAGCAGAGCTGACAGCTGTGATGAACCTCAAGGACCAGAAAAACATACAGAGGCAGCACTCTGGACACAAAGACTCATTTTGACTTCACAATGGTTTCCTCTCTGTAATCACCCGCGCCCACTCTACCCTTTAGCCCACTCAGACTGAGAGCCACTTTTCCAGGGACTGAAGGACGGTTGTGTCAATCACACTTAACCCTCTCATCACCTGGACAGGTCTTATCAAAATTACACATGGCAAAACTTTAAACCACCTCAATAGGAATACTATGATGCCCCAATTCATGCTATTAATGTGGTACGTGAGCAAATGATTCTCTCAAATCAATTACATTTCTTAATTGTATTTTTGCAATAACCGTTAAAGACCCTTGATCCAAATTTCTCTGACAAAATGTCCTAAATAAGAATGTTGCGATTTTTAAAGAACAATAACAATCTTGACATTTTTAATTTTTTTACATCTTTCACATGTACCGACACTGTACCGACCTACTCTATACCTATATTTCAATCTGTTTCTCTTAAAACCTAGAGTCTCCATATGTTATTTGAAAGCACAGTAATTCAACGCAGAGAAATATGGTGTATTGTAGCAGCTCTAATGAAAACCAGCGTAACCCGCCTGGTGATAAATAAGATATTTGGTCAAAGGCGTCTGTGTTTGAGGGTTTTGACATGAGAAAAGTCTCTGGATTGTTTTCTGCCCAGCGTGCGTTTACAGGTCAAATGTAGGTGCGCGGTATCGTTTTGACAGCGCGGGATTGGGTTACTCTGCGCTCACTGACAGATGCTGTGACCTCCACTGGGCTGATCGATACGGGCGAAGCATCGAGATGATGGCAACAGGGACGTGCACAGGGATATAGTGTCTCTGTGTCAACGGCAAAACGGCTGCTATTCATGAGGCTATGAAAGCATGTGAAAACACCACGACATTCATCTTTCATAAACGGTACCATACAACTTACATGTTTTAATTGTGTTAGTGTTAGTTGAGGTTTAATTATCAGACGAAAGTGAAATGTTTGTCAAATTAACTACAAATTCACAGAAATATCATCATATATCCTTGCATTTTTTATTTTTAATCTGCTTTTTGTCGCATCCTTTTTAATATAAACCATAAACTCGGTAGTCAAATTTTGCATATCTTCAACAAACAACATTCATCTTATTGAAATGTTGATATATTGTCTACCTCTAAACACACATTATTTTGACAGTAAGTAAATATACTGTCTTCTAATCAAATCTATATAAATCTAATCAAAATGCAAATCAAAGTACAAAAATGGGAAAATGCTTTAAATCTTTAGATAACACACTCCTTTTAATTAAACTTGGGGCTGGCACAATTAGTAGATCAAATACATTACAATATTACACTAAGATGGTCCTTATTGCAAATTTATTCCAATACAGAGGATTGTCAGATAAATAAATCGTCACATTCACATATATTGTGCTTTTCTACCTCATTTGGGCCCTTTACATGTGTACACAGACACTGAAGACAAGATGGGTTCAGTGTCTTGCCCAAGGACACAAAATATGCACTTTGGGCTGTAAATGCTCTACCAACTATGCTAGTACTGCCCCATGTAACAAGTGCACTCTAATTCTGTAAAAAAAATATATATATATAAAGAAAAGGCCTCAAATACAGAGGAGGACGGAGACAGGTGTGATGTAGTCAGGCAAAGCTGAAGGTGTTTGACTGTGGACTTTCTGTTTTAGTTTTGGGGGCTCTCACTGCTGAGACTACAGGGTTATCCCAGAGCGCCGGGGTCCCAGAGTTTAGACAGTGAGTTGGGTATTGGCTTTCACACGCTGCTGGGGCAAACGGGGGAGTATGCCAGATGTCAGCCATTCACCCATAAATCCTGCTAAATGGGCAGCGGCTGCTTTAGAAGGGGGAGAGCGGAGGAACGTCACCTCTCTATCATCTTCTGGGGTGTTTGCTGAAGTAGAAGCAGGAGTCCTATAAATTTGATTCAGACCCGTAGGTAGAAAAATACATTCTTGATTTCCTGTGATTTTTCATCGGGCTGACGACTTTTTCTCCTGCTCGGTGTGTTCCTGATTATGGCCGTTTCCTGAACTGAATCACTTAAAGCTGAAATCACACCAGATCAAGTCTCGGTCTATATCTTTTTTAAAGGTGTAGACTGATAAGGTACTAACCAAGGAAATTGTTATAATAAATTAGAAGGGTCAGCCCTGTCATTACGGTTGAGTTGCAAATTATTAACATCTTGCACCAGATTTGGTCAATTCGAGATAAAACGTAATTCTTCACTATCACTATTCCCCTGCTATAAAGACTTCTGAATGGTACAACAAAACTAAAGTCAAAAGCATAAAACCAATATAATTTACTACTTGATAGAGTGCGATCATCAAGTGAGCATTCTTCACTAAATCAACCTAGATTATCAAATTACAAAATTCTAATCTATTCTGATAGATGCAGCACATAAACAAATTAGATTTGGAAAAATGTTGTGCAACTTCTAAACTTCTATTATGATTTGCTTCCAGTCAATCTCAGGTTCTATCTGAAGTTCCTGAAGAGTTATGATTAAAACCGTCTCATATTCACTCTGACGTCAATACATTCTTGAAATTATACACATGGTTTTGGATCGCTGTCAAGGGCTCCCAGTCGTAAATCTCCCTCTCTCTTTCTCGACGTATAAATACTCTTGTAAAACTCTGATTTTAAAATAGAGAAAAACATCTCAGTTAAGGTCAGGCTGTTTTAAGACAAGGCCCTTGCACGTTTGGTCTGTTTTGTTATAGAGGGCTGCGTGCTGTTTGACCTCTCTGAGCTGCAACAACAGAAAAACATCCAGAGCGTTGGCCAAGTGTCCAGCGAGTGCCCTGAACTTTGGAACCACCTGCTTGAGTAAATCTACCTCCCCAAAGTGCCATATACACAGGCCTTCACCAAAAAGCCGGACTTTAAAAGGTTTTGCTTTTAACATCCCTGAGGGCCAATCAGGTTTATAGCCTCAGTCACTGATCTTAGGTCAGCTCTTACCATAAAAATGACCCCAAACCCCACCACTCTCCCAAAAGGAACTTCACGCTATGGTACACTTACACTTAAGTGCCCCGACTTTGACTTTGGAGACAATTTAATCATTATCCTGTTAAGATAAATTAAACAGATTAATTCTAATGAGATTTTCCAGTGGTGATCTGATTAAACCACCCAAATTGTCCAACATGGTTTGGACAAACGGCAACCAATTGATTACACAAGTATAATTAAATGGTCACAGAATGTTAGACAGTTACTAAGCACACACACTTTTAAAATTTATTATTGTTGGCAAATGTTGGAATTTAAATTACTGTGCTAAGATTAGATCATTTTTGAGGCCAGTTCCTTTACTTTCTACTTGTGAATGGTTTGCTTCTTACCATTTTGCGCTGGTTGCTGAGGCAGAAGGTGCAGATGTGTTTTGGCTGCGCGGACTGGTCAGAGCCGCGGTTTGGGGAGGAGTTGACGTGGAAGAACGGAGGTGAGGGAGCATGGCACGGCTGTCCATCGTGAAGCCCCTCCCCCAGCAGCAGCACGTTGCCCAGGTGACTGATGTAACTGCTCGCCAGGCGCAGCGTCTCAATCTTTGACAGTTTCCTGGAAATAATGTAAATGACACATACTTATACTTGAATGTGATACACAAAAGGTTTAAAAATGTATAGTTGTCAAAGCCTAATATACAGCACAAAAAACTAAATCTTAAAATGTATTGTGTAACTGTGCTATTGTTCATAAATTATGGACTGAGATTAACAAAACAATGCAGATCTCCATCCCACTTGACTTCAGAATTGTGTATTTGGCCCTCAAAATTCCTGCCATGGATGCAAAGAATGGATACCTTTGGAGCATACTTCTGGCGGCAGGGAAGAGGGCGATATGAAAGAAATGGCTGACATAAACTGAACCAATGATCAAGAACAGCATGACGACCCACATTTGCAAAATGGAAAATATCACATTCAAGCTCAATTTAAAAATTGACAAATTTGACAGACTTTGATGTCTGGGATGTTTTTGTTGTGTGCCTTAATTTGGTTGGTTGTCTTTTGTTGCCTTTTTTATTGTATTTTCTTGTATTGTACTTTTTGTATTTTTCTGTTCTGTTTTATGTATTTAAAAACTGTGAAAAAAGAAGAGAAAAAAAAGCAAATTAAACTAAAAAATACTGGGAAGTCCATTTATATGTATGTTTTGCAGATCTAATTTTTATTTGAGTGTGTACCTGTCTGCAGGCTCAGTGGGGATGAGCGTGCGCAGAGCGGTGAAAGCAGTATTCACAGAGTTGGTGCGGTCCCTCTCTCGTGCGTTGGCGGCTGTCCTCTGGCGCACCTCCCCGACCCCGTTTGGAGAAGACCCCGGGGGGCCCAGTCTACCCAGCATGCCCCCCCCAACACCTGAGCACAGCTTCCTCTTCCTGTTCACCTTGATATGAAAAGCAGAGGGGGACGAGGATGACAGGCGGAAGGCCGAGTTACGCTCATCCGAACCTGAGCCCTCGCTGCCGTTCTCCTCGTCGTCTTCGGACAGCAGAGCAATGTCACCATACATGAAGCGGCCAGTGGGAGGCGCTGTGCGGAGCATGGCAAATGTCATCTTCACCAGCGAATGAGAAGACTGTCAAATCCTTGTGAGACGTCCTCTTGTGACTCTCTTCTGAAGATGACAGTTTGAAAAGTCAAAGACAATCAGCTTCCAACTTTCAGCAGTGACGCAAACCCTAGGATGCTTACTCAGTCCTAAAAGACGTCTATGGGTCTATGTTTACAAGATCCGAGTTTTTCATAAATAGTTGACACTTGACATCCCATACATATTTGTCCTTCATATAATCCTTTGAGAGATGCTAGTATTCACACAGCTCAGTCCTTGTACTTTGAAATCTCTCCTACCTCTCTTCACTTCTAATGTTATTACTTGGCTTTCCTTGTCTCCTGCTCCTTCACAGCTGCAGTCCCTCTCGTTTCCCTGCCTCGGCTCCACGTGTGCCTGCTGTCTGAGTGTTTCCGTCTGCCTGTGGTCTTATAGCCGGTGGGAGGACCAGGGCAGCCCGCTCTGCTCCTCCCCCTGGGCAGCGCTGGTCCCCGGGCTGCTGTCGAGAGGCAGGCCAGAGACACTGGAGGCAAGAGGCACACCATCAGCCGCAGTTTGTTTTGGCCACATGCTGCAGTGTTTTCAAGGGGAAATCCACCCAAACACACAGCTTTGCTTGCATCACTCTTCTCATTTAGTGTGTGGGATTGATGACTTTTGAGGACAAGGAGCCGTCTGAAAGAGATAAACACAAATGCTGTAAATCCTGCGATATGTCAGTGCCTCAGAGCAGACATTACTCATTAATCACAGTGGAATACTCTCAGAGAAACAGCTGCTGATATTAGACAGCACTAGACAGAATAGTGTCATATTTTTACAAATCTGTGCCGTTGTTTTTTGGCTGTATCATTTCAAATCAAAGGTACTCCAGATTTGAGCTCCATCCAAAAAGAGATAAAGGGGTCAGTAAAGTGATATTCCGATGTTTGTTTTTTGTTTTCCTGTATTTATTTTGCTCTTTTGCAAATACTTAGGACATTTTTAATAAACCAGCCAACGTCCAAATATGCTCCTCTGTCTGTTGGGAACTATTACAGTGTTTGGGAGGAACACATTTCAAATCATGCTTTTGAAACAAGATGTTTAAGATAAACTGGATTTGCCATGACCTAATAGTTCTCCTCTTCAGTTTTTCCATGCTGAGCTACATGTCTTTAAAAAAAAACAAATCAGACAGAAGCTGCCAGCGGGAGGTACGACCTGTGCTCTGTTTCTGACGTGTTTTGTTCAGTTCTTATTCTTGCTGCCAGAACCAGAGATCTTTCTTTTCCCCTTTATCTTCTTTGGTTTTAATCTAGACAAGGTGTACATGACTGACACTTCAAGCTGGGAAGTAGCCACAAATGTAGAAACACTTGAGGGAGGGAAACTAACTTTTAGGGAGGAGAGCTGCTAATTTACTCACTAAAACTACCGCTAACAATCTGTCTTCGTCTCTAACGGTGGAGCAATGGAATGAGACAGTCAGAAGAGGACAGGAGAGGAAATGAAGATAAGGGAGTAAGGGCTTTAACGACAGGCTGAGCTGAGTCGTCTATCTATTACACAAGACATCCATATTCACTTAATGCAATACCTTACAATAGAAAAATGTCCTTATATCTTGAAAATGTCAACTTAACCAGGAGTACAATACAGACCACAAATTCAAATGTATTTTGTCACTTCAGGGATTTGATTCTGTGCAATTTACTTTCCAAAGATATGCCTGACCTTGTAGTTTCCTGTTTCCTGTTTCGAGTGTGCAGTGGTTAAAGGTTGACAACCTCTGTAATCCCCAGCTATGAAGTCTGTAATCCTCGGTAGTACATCACTGCAAACCCAAAGCCCAGCGGCAATACCGGTATGCCTCCATTGTGTAGATTGGCAACCGTGAGCTGCTGCTGAAAACCAATCGCACTGTGAATAATATGTCAGATCTACACAATGTAGCAATCAGCGCCTATCCATCTTTCGCCCACTCACACTAGACTAAAACTCAGGGTCCTGTTTGTTTCTTTTTTCTTTGTGTCTCTACCCTTCAATCAGGGGCTGCTTATGCCATTGACTGTTTAAACTTGAAAGCATTTACGAAATGCTACGCAGGAACCAGTATCGGGTATTTTTGTGTTTTTTATAACTCTCATTTTAGTCCCCAAGTCTTGTCTGGTGACCTCCTGCAGTAAACACATATTTGATCCTTTTTGAGTCAAGTGTTTTAAACAAAATGCTCTGATCTTTTACAAGACGTATAAGTGCTAAACTCTCATGTAAAGTATCCAGTATGAAAAATAATACACTGTTAAACACAAAGATTCTGTGTGTCTTGCCTCGTAAACAGCAGTTTCATATTTGAAAGCAGTTTCTTTGACTGTGGTCCATCGTTAAATGCGTTTGCATGATCTTCCTCTGATTTGCATCTCCTTGGAGCCTGTTCTCCTCTGTATCCATTACTCTGTGAATTGCTGCCCTTGGGCTGAAAAACATTTCATACACGGCAGACGTTAGAGAAATGTTTTTTCACAATCACACATGACTAAGTTTAATGCCAAAGACATCACAAAAGCTTTGGTAATTTACACAAAACTTTGTACAATCTCAAATTACAGAAGTATAATTTTACATAATAACAACATTGAATAAGAGTAAAAATTTATTTTAAAAATGATTTATTCAAAATTATTCAAAATGTAGTAAATGTAAAACCAAATTTTTATGATGGACAAAATAGCCTCTGCCCCTTCAGAAATCTCCCTCCAGCAGGTGCATTTTATCACTAAGTACATTTGTTTAATGAATTACATTAATGTACTAGGTGCCATTTTAACCCTGCTTTTGGTGCATATTCTTTGGGTGGCCTCACCATGAGCCTTTAGTTGAAGCAGCTTATAATTAAAGTTATTAGTAACACCTGCACTAGCATTATGACACAACCAAAATGAAACATCGACACACTACACAAACAACGGTTTTACGGATTTCCTTTTGGCAAATGGTTGAATAATAACACAATATGAACTTAGCCAGAAAAAATAATGTGTGAACTTTTATTTATTCACCATCAAAGTGATACTAAAACAACTGTAATAAAATAACATAAGGGTAATTAATCAAATCAAGCTTTTGACAAAGATGGATTACTCTGAATATGAATTTTACATTTGAATACAGCAAGGTCAAGACATGCAAAATAGTCATAGATACGTAAAGATGAGACAAAGAACACAGTCTACACTTTAGTACATATAAGTGAAGCACTTTGATGTTTTTACTTTGAGTTTTGATTTATTTGAGCAACTATTAGGCTACTGCAATCAATAGTAGCTAACTACAACACAAAAGTCACTTATCTGTTCATCCAACCACTTAAAGATTGATTATTATTTTTAAAACTTTAATGATAAAAACAACATTAAGACAAAAGTCCTGTTTAATAGATATTTCTTGAATCGGTTCAGATAATATTAATTAGATACAGTATGTGCTTTATCAAATGGAGTGGTGTTTTCCTTCAGGGACAAAGCAGCGGCAGCAGCACAGTAGTACAGACCATCTGATAGTCATTAGCCTCTCCTCGCTCCTCCTCTCTCGGCTGCAGCCCGATACTCTGCACTCAGACGTATTATTCATTAGTCTGAGGAAAAACACCCACCAGCTCCAGCACCAGGCCAGGCTCAGTCCGCCCCCGTACCCCCGTCCCGCAGAGCCTGCCCCGGCTGAACCGCTCTGGTGTGGGTCAGGGAGCTGTCAAAACTCGGAAGCTGGTCTGGACCTGATACGGCATGAGATCTGAGCCATTTATCATAGTCCCAGCCAGGACCACTGCGTTCACTCTGGGTGCAATGTGAAAGGAGCAGAGACAGGAGAAGATGGTAGAGAAAAGGGTCATAGACACACCAATACTCAATACTTGTTTTGACCTTCTGTTACTCAATAAATAGTGCAGCCACAACAGTGAAGATGTTTTCACCTATGTCAGACTTACCCCATTATTTAATATTTAATTTACTCAGGGACACTAGCTGACCCTGCACTGTGCAAAAACTCCCTTTATCACTGTTGCCCCCATCATTTATGTAAAAAAATATATTTAACAATTATGTCTCTTTGTATTAGGTCTCTTCACACTATGACAAAATAAACCAAAATAAGGGGTCACAATATGTATGGTAATATGTCATTTATGTTTATTTATCGGTATAGATGTTTTTCACTTGTATTTGTGATGCCCTTTAAAATCTGTTGTGTGAAACAGTTGCCTGCACAAATAAGAGATCGTAGAGAGGTAGTTTACAAAGTGGATAAAATTCACTTGATCATCCGTTTAAGGTGAGTAGCAGTTCCTCTAACCAACTGCATACTGCTACTCAATACAATACAAAAATATTGGAGAAAATTACTTGAATAGTTTCCAGGTTCCACTCAATGAGGTGGAAAATGACATAACTTTAATAGTCATTTAATTAACACAAAAATCCCTCCATGGATAAAAGGTATATTGGGACATCTGTAGTGTCTGGACTGGTCATTGAGCAGCCATTGTGAGGGGCTATGATCATTAATGATTTGCATAGTGGGAAAGAGCGTTGGTGGAAAGCAGGAGGTAAAGTGAGATTCAGAATAAAACGGTTGTGGTTAACAGAGAGAGAGCGAGTTAGAGAGAGGGGAGCGTTTGGCTGTGGCTCCAGACTGCATGGTGTACTGCAAGGGGAAAATGGTCGGAAGTGCTGGCCCCCCACCACCACCACATCCAGCCCCCGATCCAGCCACACTCGAGCGCGTTTCCCCAGAGATCCAGACTCTACAGCTGGCCTTATTAAACTGTGAGAGGCGCACGGACCGAAAAAAGAGGCAGAAGGAAGGAGAGGTCAAACAACTGGAAGACATCAGCTGAAGCGCGCTCGCTCCCTTCGTTTTTCCGTTCATATAGCATTTTATGATAGACTTTCTCACAAACACGCTCGCGGTGCACTGGGTTCAGACACATAGTAAAAGAGCTATTGTTTGATTCAACATCCCTCAGAAAACGCTGTAAAACAATGAAACAAATGCGGGGAAATTAAACGTCTGTGTGACTTTTGTCTTGTTGAAGGCTGTCGTCGTTCAGCCCATCGCCTCTGCAGGAGGGTGGCTCCCCCAGTTTGTTTGGACCAGAGCTGTATTTGCACGCACCACAAGCTAATAAAACCACGTTGGTGATTCAGAGACTGGTTTCAATCAATGATCTAGAGTTCAATTTGAATTTACTGCTTAATACAGCAATATGTCATGAGACTCACTGTTTAAATATTTTTTTACTCCTGCAGTTGTACAATATTTTAGTTAAGACTGTAGCAATTTACCATCAAAACAGGGACTATATGAGAAATTGTCCTGTTTGTTCACAGTTCTTAAAAGATAAACGCAACTGGGGAAATGTCTAATTCAGGGATAAAGGTTGATGTCCCCTTACATTCCATTTTTAACTCCACACACCCACCACTTTGCAATGGTGTGCTATGTTAGAAAATGTTAGAAAATGTTTATTTTTGACGGAATATTTTTCCACAATCAGATTACAGTTAGGAGGATTAGGGTTAGAAACAGATCATTTGGTTAAGATTAGCAAAAGGCTATAGTTAAGAAGTACTTATACCCCAACACTTTACATACTGGGCCTTTAAGCGATCATGTCCTTCTCCTATAATGCTGTGTTTTGTTGCCTGTAACACATTCAAGAGACATCTAGCATCACTTTGGATCTATAAAAGAAACCGGCACAAGCGAGGGGTCCCATATGAGTGGACAAACGTCAAAACAATCTGCTTTTCCTCACAGTCAATCACCGTCGAAGCACTTCTTTATTATTACATGCTGTTCTCATGCGGCTTGGACCTCTGTTTTGGTTTGAATTAATATTGGACAAATACATAAAGAAGGTAGGGAAATGTTACTGTTGACTGGCTGCCATTTTGGAAGCACTGTCTCACCTATGGGACCTTTGTTTCCCTTGTTCAGTAACTTTCAAAAGTGTGTAGATGTATGAACATGAGCCATTCTCTCTGGGGAAGCCGATAAAAGCTTTGTTGAACCAAATCAGTTCAATTCAGACATCTGTGACTCGTAGTAAATTCAGTAAAGGGAGAAACAGCGAACATTAAAAAAAAAAAAAAAAAAAATCAAACATACTTTTTAAGGTCTCTCTTGAGTTGCATACATAAAAGCTAGCTCCCCGGACAGTTTAAAGCCAGTAGCAGAGTAGCTTTTAGTGCAGTTGTAGCTGTAGGACAGAGAAGTGGAGCGGTTGTAGCGAGCAGTGATGTCATTGCTGCTAATGAGGTGGCAGCAGCGGACCACCTGAGCTTCTCACCTCTGCGCCTCTGTAATTTTAACTCACTTTTCTCCATCTGCCTACATCAAGGGCAGCCACTTTTTTTTCTCTCAGTGGTTTGACAGTTTGCGGAGACAATCTGGTTTGCTAAAAATACAAAGTACGCTGAAAAGGTTACCAAGAGCTAGTTTTGACCATGTGGAAAAAACATAACATATTTTTAAACTATAACAGCTGACAAAACACTACCATACATTCTTTTTTAGACATTTCTATCGTAGGGTTAGGGGCACCAAAGTATTGTGGCCACAAACTTATTCACTTTTTATTCTTAATTTTACTTGATCTGGTCTGTATAATATCCCACACACCATTTTATGGTTTATTTTTTTAAAGTTATGTTTTTTTTATTTTAGCAGTCTTTCTAATAAAGAAAATGTAATTTTAAGCAGATGTAATTAAAGAACTTCTTTGTATTGAAACTCTATCTATATCTATATCTATCTAGAGAAATAATGAATCACAATATGACGATATCACCAAAACTGCAGATTGTCACAAGGATGAGATTTTATATATATATATATATATATATATATATATATATATATATATATATATATATACACACACACACACACACACACACACACACACACACACACACACACACACACACACACACACACACACACACGCACGCACGCACACACACACACACACACACACACACACACATATATACATATATAAAATTTTATCCTTGTGACAATCTGCAGTTTTGGTGATACCGTCATATTGTGATTCATTATTTCTCTATCTAATGCAGATGTTTGTTCAGCCAAAGACTACCACTCCTGGTATTGTAAGACTCTGACTGAGTGACAGCTGGATTTAACCAGTCACAGTGAAGTTTGGACTTTCAGAAAAGGCATATGACTTGATTGACTTCTTTAGGGTAATAGTAAATTTCCTATAGTCACTTAGGCCTATCTACCACACAAAAGATGGGACATTTATTTGTTGCCTATTTATTGTACCAAAGGTTTTGATGTAGATCAACAGAGAAACCACGTCACTAAAACAGCTTTTCTCCATGTCGATCTGTGGTCTGCTCTGTTCCATACAGTAATGGCTGCCTCAGATGCCAGGCAGCTCACATCATAGCAGCCCGAGGGTGGCAGAGCCCGCTGGCACCAAACAGCCCCAAAATCAGAAACACTAACTGGTTTATTCAACTTTAATAAAGACAGAGTAACACCAGAAACCAGGAGTAACATTTCCAGCCAATTCTTCGACTTTTATGACCTTCATGTTTTAAATTACAGTATTTTCTTTTGGGTAAAGCTACTAACCGCTAAATGACAAGCTGTATCTATCTTTCAGTGTTGACTCTTTCAATGTTGTTAACACCATACTCTTAAATTATACTTAGGGTTGGAACAGAGGTGCAACACAAATAAATATTAAAGAGCAGAAGCAGTTTTATTGTCGGGTCAAGTACAAACATTTTATACTTCATGCACAGTTTTATGGCTAGTCTACTGTGGTGCTGCGGGATGGCTACTTTTGCAGACCAGAGGAATGAAAAATAATCTGTTTTTAAAACTATCACTTAAAAATGAGGCACTTTGTTTGAACTAGAGATGCTTTTGGAAAATGATTATTGTTTTATCTCTCTATTTTATGGAAGACTGTACAGGGATGTAAAAAA
The DNA here is from genome assembly GCA_019453435.1 of Rhinogobius similis. Taxonomy (NCBI): domain Eukaryota; kingdom Metazoa; phylum Chordata; class Actinopteri; order Gobiiformes; family Gobiidae; genus Rhinogobius; species Rhinogobius similis. The sequence continues at coordinate 19,263,405 of CM033626.1, read as the reverse complement.
GATTCATCAGGTTTTCTTTTACTATTGATATTCTGATTTCCTAGGTATGACGAACAAACACTGGTCTGATAGAGGAAATAAAATAAACTGTGTTGTGGCACATCATACAGTCAAAGTCTGAGTTCATGTTAAGGGATAATATTTTTATATTGAATAATTTTGGTTTAGTCAAAATTTCAGTATAGAATCAGGATAACGGTCAATTAACTTTTGTAATAAAATGTTGGTCACTGTTGATATTGAACGTCTCGTGTTTGCACTTGAGTTTATAAGAGATTTTAAACATTATAACATATTTGACTTTCTGATTTCCACCAGGATTTGACTAAAACTAAATCTGGACTTGAACTTGCCGTTTTGTCTTTGGGCAAGACACTGTATAGTCCCTCTTGTCTATATACAGTATTATCATGATGTGAGAGTGATATTTGGATGAGCTGATGATGGCACAGATTTCCAGCCTCACTTCTGTCAGTCTACCCCAGGGCAGCAGTGACTTTAGTAGTAGTGAGAGAATGACTAATGTATTGAATTGTAAAGTGAGCATTAATTTTACTTGAGTACTGCGGGTATGACTTCAGCCCAACCCACAATGCCTCTACAGTGCTTCCTGTCAGAAGCAGTAGGTGTGTGAGAACTGCTCTGAGGCAGAGGAGGAGTTCATTTGATGAACTTGTTAAGGGCGGCTGTAGGTTGAAGTGAAAGCTGTGTGAAGTTAAACCTGGGAGTGTTTGATGTTACAGTCCTGTAAAGTAACAGCTGGAAAGGGGACGTCCCAAGAGAAGCACCGCAGCCGGCCTGTAAACCACACACACTAATACACACTAATGCACACACGCAGATGAGGTCTTTAATAAAGCTATTGCTGGGGAAACACGCCAGACCCAGCCAATCACAGCCTCTTTTAGGGCGAGGGTGAAACGGTCACGCTCACATTCATGCACTTCACATCCTCTCAGCCTGAAACAAAATGATGAAAACCTCATTATTCTGGGTTTTTTTATGACGGCAAACCCACCAGTGAACTCATCAGACGACAATGGTGGAAATATAGAAATAAAAGTCTGTCACTAAAAGTTTTTAACTGGTGCGTGTACTGCGATCGTTAAGTATTTTGTCTGCATGTGGTTCTACTGTAAAACTGTAAATGTACTGTAAAAGTGGTCAGCCCAGATGTGTGTTCGTAATAGAAGCCACACCAGGGGGCACACCTAGAGCATTGCAGTCAGTAGCTCACCGAAGAAAACTGAGCAGCTGTGAAGACACTGGACAATTTTACTCTTCTTATTACAGCAGTCTAATATACATCACAATAATGAACAACAATTTATATTACATACTATGTAATCAAATCCTACTTTGAACATGGCCTCAAACGCCTCATTTGAGACATGCTAGCTGACAATTTAGATTTAATCTATTCATTCATCTTCTTTGTCATATAGAAAAGCCTCAAAAGAAGCTTTGGACATGACAACAACAGCAAAACGAGTCAGGCACACACACTTTCAGCAACTTAACACGTAATTTCAGAGTGCGAAAGAGTACGCCTATTGAATCAGCTAAAAATGTACTTACAAGAACATGTACTATTGCTAAAATTGTACGAATGAAAAATACTATAAGCACTTTGATTAGTATTTTATAGAAAACTTGATTCATTAAGTTGTTTAAATTGCAATCCACATATTATCTGAGTGCTGGCCAATCAGAGCAGATGATGCAGTGCTGTTCTGTATGTTTGTGTAAGTATAGAGAGGAGCAGAAAGAAATAACCAACCATAGATTGGGCAGATTGTACTCATGATCTCATATGATTAGGACAGGTTTAAATCTGATTAGGACAGGTTTAAATCTACCCCAAAAAAGTAAAATGTACTTAATTTCAGTAACTTGAGCATTTGTAATTAGTTACTTTCCACCCTTGCCTACTTTATATGTACACATATCTCTACTATGACAAAACGATACAGAATCTTTCTTCAATTCAGAAACATCCAGATCCAAAAAACAAACCAGCCCACAACCAACCAAAGTAAGCAACATCACTGAGCGATAAGATAAGTAACCAGTGCCTTAAAACACATTTTGATACAACCCCCAAAAAAAAAAAAAAAAAAAAAAGAACAGACTCAAACAAAGTTGAATGAATGCAAGTTCAGAAAGTTTTTTAAAGAGGGGAGTTTTTATAAGCCTCTCTGACTGGTTTAGAAAACAAGAAGCAGGTGCATGACTGTGTTTATGGCGTGGCTCTGTGTAGACAAACAGACAGAGACCCAAATTAGTCTGTGCCGCAAAAATCTCTACATTTATAGTAAAAACCACTGCTCTTTGCACATTCGCATGTCATCAGAGGCAGTTTTTTGGGTCTTATTTGTAGGAATTATATTGGATGACCTCATGCTGCAGCTGACTGAGCCCAAAACAGTTACAATTTTAGCTGTGGCCTGTTTCCAGGGAGATGATATAACGCAGTCCAGATGAGTCTCTCCAGAGATTGTCTCATTATCACACGCTGCAGCTGCACAACCACTGTTTAAGAGCAATGTGTGTGCCTATGCAAGCAGACTGCACTATGTGTGTCTGCGACCATTTAAACTCAACAGTACGTGCAGTCAATTACCAGAAAATGACTTGTGTGGACCATTTTTCCCTCCAGAAAAACTAATTATATGTTATGGGTTAAGGTTAGGATTGGGGTTGGGATCGGAGGAAAGTCCTGGACACAGCTTGTTCCATGTGCATCAAGTTAAAAAGCCAGAGGCATATAGCTGCCAGGGCGGGACTGGACAACTTCCACATCTGATAGCTATAGCTCCTCTATAAGTACCACCTTTTAGCTTATCTTGACTTTGTATTTTTAGCTTCAGAACCTATTAAATTGATAGACGCCTATAATAAGATTAACTGGTTTATGTATGGACAACTAAATGACCTCAGATGTCAGAAGAGGCAAGCCCCCCATTTTTCTTATTCTTTCCCAATAATAACATCTGTAACTGAATAAATTAATGACAGATAATTTATTGCAATACTATACTGTGGAACAAGCACATGGCAGACCCTGCACCAGAAAAGTCACATGAGTGCACTAGGCTTGTCAAAAGTTCAACATAAATTATACTAATCTATACTAAAACTAGTATTAAACTTGATACTCATTCAAGCACTATATGGTAAAAAAATACATAAATAGGACAACATTTGACCTCTCCTGAGTCGTTTAGAATTGTCTTAATCTAGAGGACCACATGTTAACATTAATGAAACTACTGTTATTTTGTATCATTACATTCTATTGTCTTAAAAAGGAGCCATTGTGGTATCAAAATTGGTATCAAGAATAATTTCTGAGTAGATAGAAATACCGTCGTAACAACACTAATGTGCACCTTTAAGTATTAATGACTGTAGGACTGTTGATCCCCACTAAAGCATAAAACGATGGCAACCTCGGAAAATTAACTCAACAAATTAACTTCAGACAAACAGCCACAACCACTTTATTGGGTGTTTGCACTCATTATGGGCAAAGGAGGAATTTTAATGACTGAAAAGTCTTGGTGTTAATTCTTTGAAAGTTGTGTTTCCAACCACATTTAGCATAACATTCTACTTAATGGTTAAGTTCTTTTTCTACCACAGTTGAGTAAAACTGTGTTTTAGCAGCAACTAATAATAAATGACTAAATCAATATTGTTTCATATTGACTTGGTAATCATGTGTTTACTTTTTAACCTTAATGTAAAGTGTAAATTCTTTGTGAGCAGAGTTGACTTTTGAGGTGATTTTAAAGAGACTGCGATGTTCACATGCCTGGCATTTAAAAACACAAAACTGTTTAAATGTTAAATATGTTACTATTATTACAAATGTATGTGAGCTATGATACATTTTGTTTGGATGCAAATGTTGGTTAATGTTTTCTTTTTCTTTTAGTTTAAAATAAAAAGTGCAGATTGAGGTGACGGTGCTGGAGCGAGGTTTTCCGACAGTAGCCCAGACCTGACAGGTTCCTTCATATCCGACTTCATTCAGTCGTCCCGCTCAGGGACTGAGCACATGGTAAAACCATCACATCACATGAACAGCCTCCCACACACTGTCTCCAGCTCTGGACACATGCATGTTCCCTCAACCAGGAAATGGCTTTAACTGGTTTTCAAAAACACAAGGTAATGAGCGCAAAAAGAAGCCAATATAAAAAAGATGGATAGTTTGAACAACTTAAAGACCGGGGGAGAGGATGGTTTATTTTGTGTTCCTATTCAATTTGTCATTTTTAATATTAATATCTGTTTCTAACAGATGACGGGACCCAATCTTTTTCCTATGGTCTGGAATTTCTTGATGATTTCTTCTTTTTACTCAGAATTCTACAATTGTGCTATTAAAATAATAGCCAGCTTTAAAGAAAATCAGATCCACAGGAAATCGCAGACACGGAGAGAACATGCAAACTCCACGCAGAAATGCCGCCCAGGAGTCAGACCCAGGACCTTCTAGCTGTGAAGCGAGAACGCTACCGTGTCGCAATATGAATTATAAATAAATCTGTCCATGTTTAATTTCTCCCCTAGAAATGAGGCTGTACATTCATGTTGTAGTGATTATTAACAATGGTTATAGCTTTATGGGCACGAAAGATGCAGAATAACTCATTATTACGACACTGAGGAGGAATGTGCATTAACTCACCTGGTTAAATAAAAACCTGATCTGAGCTCATTTGGTTGAAACCCAGAAACAGATGTAAAGTTGTGTGTTGCCACTAGAGGGAGAGAGAGAGAGGGGTCAAACGCCTGCCCATAATAACCACCAGACATGACTCATTCAGCGTGGAATACCACAGCCGCCACAGACAGGTCTCTGGCAGACAGCAGCAGAAATCTGACCCACCAGAGTTTGTGAATGGGGCAGCAATATGAAAAAGTATAATATTTAGTCCTAAAATCTGCTATAGCTTAGTTCAGTGTTTCTCAAACTATGCTACGAGCTGCTTTATCTCTTGAATTTTCTTAATTTAAAGTGTATTTTATCCACATTTTTGTTCTTCTTTGGGTTAATTCTTGGTCAGAACTACTGTAGCAATGATGAAGTCCTATTTAGACCTAGTTAAGCCCTAATTTAGACTTGTTATAGTCCTATTTACCTGGTTTAGATCTGGTGGTACTCAGAGGACCAAATATTTTTCTGTGGTACTGAGTGGGAAATGTTTGAGAACAGCTAGCTTAGTTAGTTTGTAAGATGAAAATGGTTAAATACAGGTTTATAAAGATGTACAACTCACTCAAGCCCTTTTCTGTATAACTCCCAATTGTAGCAATAATTCTTTTGGCCATGCTCCCAGCCATAATACCGTCATGTAGATTGTCCAGCGAGAGAAGAGAAACTACACATCACCTTGTCAAATGTGATTGCGTCTCTGATGGTCGTCAGTGCTGCTCAGACTTCCCCCTGCGGAGAGCACCACTCAACATGAAGACTAACATATGTTGCGCCGTCCCGTCAGTATTTGCTTTTGTGGAGTCCGTCCAAAGCTGCAGAACCCGCGAGCCAACAGCCTAATCTGTGGGCACAAGAGTAACACAGAAATCACATTTTGGACAACTGAAAGTACAGCAGGGGAGCAAACTGTGCGTGGTCATAGAACATGAAAACAGCAGGCAGGAAGTGTTTTGCAACAGCGGAAAATCTTTAGGTTCACTCTGACCACCAGACGGTCACACTTCATCGGGCCTCAGGCTGCGGTCAGTGGATGCCTTCCCTACCGTACGGCGGGATATGCTGTCACACACCAGTCAATTGCCCCTTTTCTTTCCATTTGGATTTTCTCCTGTTCCCATCTGACATCTCCGACACTTATGTAGCCCTCAAAATCTCTATTCTTCTCACACAAATGTTGGCCTCATGTGCCTCTCTTTAGTAGAAACCCAATTTTATCCCACTCCTTTACCTATTTGAAACTTTCTGCTCCCTACCTCCTTCTCTGTTTGTGGTCAGTCACACTTAATCTAGCTCTATCCATCTGTTTCTCTTCATTCGTTTAGTTGGGGCTGTTTTCGATTAAGATTACATCAGGCTTTGACCTATTAGTGTGCTCTGATCCTTTTGAAGTCCTTTTGTGGTTACAGGTTAAGCTTAAAGCCCACCACTCTTCTAAGTCGACATAATACGTGCACTATGGCACAGAGTAAATGCCTATATACTTGCAGTGTATTAGACCCTTTCAGTCTGTGACCAATAGGACTTTTTTTTCTTTCTCATACCCAAGATCATTAAATCACAAGAGTGTTCGTGTCATGTGGAGACCTGCTATGAGGGTCTGCAAACCATTTTGGGCCAAAACCCATAATCCGCCCAAGCAATCTATGAACTGGAATATACTGTTCATTTAACCTCACAACCTGAGAATCATGATCATATTTTTAAATGAACCCAGCAATATCATTTCTGTTACTTATTAGCGCAACTGCTTTTTGTTTTAGTTGTAGGTTTCCCACAAAGTATAACACTGCACCTAATAATGCCCATTTATCTTAACAGCATACATTAGATTTATCAAAACCACCTTTGCAACATAAAAACTAAAACTGCTTAGTGGTGGCCAACTAACAGAGACTAAAACTATGATCAGAAATAGACTATACAAATTAGACTGTATTGTACACTATTTACATCATTTTGAACAGGTCAAACATAGCATAACATATATCCAGGTGCACATCATCATAACTCTTGATATAACCTCTCCACTCTTTGTCCGCACAGATTGACTCCAATGTTAAACAGTGCAACCTCATTACTCCTGGGTCAAAGCAAGGCTAAGTAGCCAATTGGCCGCATCATGACGGTAAACTGACATGTATTGGCCAAGCTGTGGCAGTGTAGCATGTTAAAGTCATTTAGGCTCATCAGACTAAGTGCACACAGTTGAGTGAGAGGTCTCGACCCTCGTCATGTCTGCTGTGGCTGCGTTTGTGTGCCAACGACGCTCAATTAAGGCAGTGGATCGAAGGACATGTGATGGGCGTGTCTATTTGACTTTAGTACTGGATATTAAATCTCGCAAAATATTATTAACAAATTTAAACATGAATGATGATATTTTATTATATCCTCAATCAATAGCACTGTCAATCTTGTTGTCACATAACAAAAATTTTACACTTGATTTTGATACTAAGAAAAAAGCTCAGTACTTAGTGCCAATTTCAATATCATAATAATATAAGGATAAGGATAAGGATGCACCGCTGATCCAGGAAAAAAATTGCTGGACCAGCTATAGGTCCCAAGATATCGGGTCAGCTGATATCAAATATTAGCCTTCTTGTCTATATCTATCTATAAAATTCCCTGCTCACCCTCCGCGGGTGGTCACATCCATCTCTGAGCTCGGGTCCTCTACCAGAGGCCAGGGAGCTTGAGGGTTCGGCGCAGTATCTTAGCTGTTCCTAGCACTGCGCTCTTCTGGACTGAGATGTCTGATGTTCCTCCAGGGATCTGTTGTAACCACTCCTCCAGTTTGGGGGTCACTGCCCCAAGTGCTCCGATCACCACGGGCACCACCTTGGCCTTCACCTTCCAGGCCTTCTCCAGCTCTTCTCTGAGCCCTTGGTATTTCTCCAGTTTCTCATGTTCCTTTCTCCTGATGTTGCCATCACTTGGTATCGCCACATCAACCACAACGGCCTTCCTCTGCTCTTTATCCACCACCACGATGTCTGGTTGGTTTGCCATTACCATTCTGTCAGTCTGTATCTGGAAGTCCCACAGGATCTTCGCTCGGTCACTATATATATATATATATATATATATATATATATATATATATATATATATATCTATATATTTATATATATATATATATAGCTATAGTAAAGTAAAATAATAACAACATTTATTTATCTTTGCTAAAATAATCTTCTGCATGATCTCTGCATGATTGTGTAAACATACAGCCATCTTTTTAGTGCAGTTTTCATTTGTACTCATTAGATTGTGTTACGGCCCTGGCCCAGGGGTGGGCCGTAGGGAATTTGTCCCGCCTGCTCTGCCGCCCTTCTTTGTGTCACCAGGTGGTGAACTGATTGGACCCCGCCTTCTGGACTCCTCCGAGCGCTTTAAAAGGAGCTGTGTGCGCGCTCATACTCTCTCTCTCCGCGCTCCCGCTTGCCCTGCCTCCTGCTGCCGGCTGCCACGCCGACTTCGCCTCATGCACCTTTGAGTTTGTCTTTTGTTTTACGCACTACACTCACATCGCACACACATCGCTTTCATTCGCATCACATCACCCACACTACACCACTGATACTGATGCTCACGACCCCATACCTTCTATTTTTGTAAGTATTAGTTTTTGTTCTGACTTTAGTTTTGTAAATAAACCTTTGTTTCTGCGCACTTTACCTCCTGTGTGGTCTCCCTCCTTGTTGCGCCATGAGCCGGGCGTAACAATTGTTAAAAAAAAAAGGTAAATCTGATGCGCTTCAGAACCAACTGGGAATGACACATGAGCACACAAAGACGGTGTAGAAAAAATATCAGCAAAATGTTCATTATTTGACAGATATCGATATCTGAGGAAACCCACTGATATCACCAAACAATAGTAGTCTCTATAAAACCATGTGATCTTATTACTGTATATAAAGTTTCACTTATTGATATTGATACTTCATTCATGTTACCATGTGAGTATTGAGTTTTGATTATTGCTGCAACAATAAATAAACTAAACGGGACTAGTTGACTATAAAAAATAATTGTAGTTATATTTTGACAATAGTTATCGTAATAGACTCTAAAACACCTTTTTATAACAAAGACAGTATCAATATTAAATCAAAATGTCAAAAAAGAATAAACAGTTTAGATTTTCATCAATACTACACTATTTGTACATTTTATCTATCTATAAGTCACAATATTTCAACCTTTATTTGGTTCATAAGGTTTTTAAAAAGTCTCAGTGTACAATGAAACTAATCATTTAACAACACGAATAATCAAAAGATTAATCGCTTACTGGCCGACTACTAAAATACACTTAGTACAGTGTCTGGATAATGAATTTTTTGACAGCCCTGCTGTCAGCTTGTTTTGAAGTTCAAAGTTAAGAATAGTTTGTAAAGTGACACATTATTTTAGGAAATGGGAAGTCTGAAAGTCATATGGATTAGACAGTGACAATTTAAGGAAGTTGAAAAGGTTGCAAAGGTTTGGACATTATTAACCCCATTAAAACCCCAAACAAACACTTTCCCCTTCAGCAGGCATCTGACTCCTCCCCCTCCTGTTACTACACTGTCCTGACCTGTGTGCTGCTGTCATCAATATAAAATCACCTCCATCACTGCCCCGTCAACCCTCTTTCTCTTTACAAGACTGCTGCATAAAATTACCAATAGAGGTAAGTGATTTTAATGCATTTGAATTCATACCAATAAATCTGTTTTCACCAATTATTGATTGTTCCTCTGCCTTTACTCTTCTTGCATTACGTTACAGTGGCGTTGTCAGCGGAAATGTTGGCAGGTGCATTAGTCCTGGGCACCATTCTTACATCTTTACCAGGTAAGAAAATGTGCCTTAATAAATATACAATCTATGCAATGTTTTGTTTTGCCAATTTAAAAACTACTTGGACTTTTTGTAATGATATTTTCAAAAACAAAAGAAAACAATAGATAATGTAGTTTAAAAAAATAACAATTTGTATTTAGGGTTAATTAAAAAATCATGCAATACAATTTTAATATTAAGGAATTATAACATATTAGCCTCAATAACCAGGTGCCCTTGCTTTACTCAGGTTATTTATAAGTATTGATTGTCTTTTGTGCAAGGTAGTCATCCGGACTGACAGTCAGTCGCACAAGAGACACTGTGCCTGCATTAACTCCAACATATTGTTTTATTTAATGGTTTCTATGGTCTGAATTGTGGTTTAACAACTTTTACAGTATTGGATTTTGAGAGGGATTTCTGTTTAACTCTTATGACAGATTTTTCCTAATCCTATTTCAAGTGTGGAAATAAAAGCTGGAGTGGTTTTGATCATAATAATTATTTTCCTGTCGCTACATGATATTTTTAGGCTTATAAAAATGTCATGATTCACTTTAGTTTGGCCAAAACCATTTTCCTAGAGAACTAAAAGGCAGGAACAAACACTATTGTGTGAATGACAGGGGTCCAGGGCCGGTGGAGTGTAACTTTTTCTAGAAAAGAAATCTGTGTCTGGTCGGGAACGACAGTCACATTGCCCTGTCGCTTCGACTACCCATCAGGTAATTTACATTTTCCTTCATTTCATAACAATGTGTCAATAATACCTTGAAGTTACGTTCCTCGTAAAATGAGCTTTTCTTCTTGTCCTTCCTTCGGTGCTGCCTCAGGCCACACAGTGAGGAGAGTGATGTGGTTTCGAGTGTCAGCTGAAGTTCGGAGGGAGTTTGCTTATCACAGTGACCCAAACGAGATCAGCCTGTCGTATCGGGGACGGACACGGTACAGGACAGTCTACTGCTACTGTTGTTGTCAGATTATAAAGCTAATCCTTTATTTTAGTGACAAGTTCAACTATCAGACAAAATGATCTACATCTTAAAATCTACCTACTGACAAAAAGTTATTTTGTCTGTCGTCCATAAATTACCACGGTACCATAGACTGTTGTGACGTCATCTGTGATTGTCTTTCAGTTACATTGGTGGAAGTTACTCGAGCTGCTCAGTTCAGATCAGAGGTGTGAAGTTGAGTGATGCGGGACAGTATCACTTCAGGTTTGAGACAAACCAGCCTCTGGGGAGATGGACCTCCCCTGACACCATCACACTGGACGTTACAGGCAAGGCTCACATTTTACCAATCGCTCAAAATGTCACCACTTGTTTCAACAGCTGCGCTCTGGTCTCATGTTCTGCTGCTGTTTCTGTGTGTCAGACCTGCAAGTCCAGGTGCATCCAGCCCGGCCCAGGAACATGTTCGCTTTTGGAGAGACCGTTTTTATCGGCTGTCAGGCCACAGGGTGTGCTGCTCCAGGACGAAGCCTTGCTCTCTACAGGTGAGAGCACAAAGTTAATATTTAAAATGGTAAGACGTCATTGTCATTCATACATCTGTGTATGGAAACTTTGGAGCCATGTGAAGTGTTTTGCCACAAGGACAAAACTGTAGTATGAATTGCAAGTGGGGGATCGAACCTCTAGCTGAACATCTCTAATAACTGCTGCCCCTCTATGGAGCAAGTGCTGTGTAAATCAAATAGATTACAATTCCTATCTTTCACCAGGAATGGGCTTAATCTGGGCTCCTATGAGAAATGGATGATTATCAACAGATTTGACAAGCCCCAAAGTGGAGTATACACCTGTCGACCAATCCCACCTCAAAATGTCCAGTCCCCGCCGCTCTCGTTAACTCTGGGATGTAAGTAACTTTAAAGAACATTTATTTTTGTTATACCCAAGTTAATATTAATTTATCGTTAACTCTGGGATGTAAGTAACTTTAAAGACCATTTATTTTTGTTATACCCAAGTTTATTCCTTTCCGTTAACATTACACTTCCAGATGGTCCACGCTTCACAACTATATCAATGTATCCGACTGGGGAAGTGTCAGAAGGCACATCTGTCACCCTGAGCTGCAGCAGTGATGCCTCTCCTCCTGTGGAGAGCTTTGCCTGGTTCAAAGGTACAGATCAAGCCACTATTATATGCTAATTTAATGTGTGTGAATCATTTACACTTCTCACTGATTAGACATGGACAGTGGCAGTATCCCAGACAGTTTCCGACCTCAGCTTCACCTGCCCAGTCTAAAATACACAGACAGAGGAGAGTACTTCTGTGTGGCGCGTAACTCACTGGGAACAGATCGGTCAAGACCACTTCTGCTCAACGTCACATGTAAGCTGGTCATTGTGAGGTAAACTGTTTATGTTATAAATTGTTTTGCTTGTATGGTAAGGTGGTTCAGTGGAAGAGCATGGCTAAATCCCAGCTCTGACTAATTCACGGCCTACACTGTTGTTGTGTCCTTGGGCAAGTCATTTCATCCACCTTGGCTATGTTCAGAAGGGTTGTACAGCAGCAGCCAGAAGTGTCTTACCACTGACTGAGCTGTGAAGTTTGAATAAAAGACAAAACTGTAAAGTGAGTTTAGTCATGTATTGAGCTGTTAAGAAAACTGAATGATGCAGAAGGCTGATTAAAAACTAACACCTCTGTGTTCATTTAACACCTCTGTGTTCATTTACGGGCAGCCAGTAGAATTCGAAACCCTGTGTGGCCCATTTACGGGCACTTCACTTTTTTTTGCACTTTTCGAGCTTTGTACAGTCGTTAGCAAAACCGCACACAGTTAAATTTAAAGCAACAAAACCACGTTTTATTTCAAGTCCTGATAGATATATATTAATTACTATATTAATTACTATTGTATTTAAGTTTTCCATCAAGATTTTGGTGTTTAGAATTATTATTTAATTATCTCTTATCTGACCTTTGACCTGATCTTTCTTTCTTTCTTTCTTTCTTTCTTTCTTTCTTTCTTTCTTTCTTTCTTTCTTTCTTTCTTTCTTTCTTTCTTTCTTTCTTTCTTTCTTTCTTTCTTTCTTTCTTTCTTTCTTAACATTTATTTACATTCTTACAAAATAACAACAAAGTGGAAGTACACTGATATGCCAGGGTTAATTTAAGTAAGTGAGAAGAAGGGACTGCCTCATGCCTTCAGTAAAAATTTGGGGGAGCCATGCTATTCCTTAATATTAAACTTTTCAAGAATATTAATAGTTTTTTCTATGTTTTTAGTTTTTTTAATGAATGAATATTTTTTGTATATATGCACTAATGTCCAAGAAAGTATTTAAGTTCTTTAATGATCTCTCATGTTTAGTTCCTCCTAAGAACACTCGTGTGGTGGTGTTTCCTCCTCGAGACATCAGAGAAGGCTCCTATGTGAACCTGAGCTGCAGCAGCAGAGCCAACCCTCCTGCCAGCAGGTACACTATAATAGGCTCATGTTCTGTTATGCTTTGAAATTTGTTGTGTTTATTTCATAATGGATTTATTGTGGACTTATTTATTGTATTTTATTACCATTGTCCCCGTGTCTAATATAGAAATGTCATGCAATCTATCTGCACCTCTTCCATTTCCATCCACTAGGTTTACGTGGTACCGGATCCGTGGAGACCAGGCCTTGGTCCAGGGAAGTGTCCAAAACCTGACATTCCCTTCAGTTCGTGCTCACAATAGTGGACAGTACTACTGCACTGCGTGGAACCCATTAGGATACCAGACCTCCCCATTCACTTCTCTCATCATCCTCTGTGAGTAAAAGGCAGGGGCATCTGACGGGGGGATAAAGTACTTGTTCCCCCAAGGCCCTGTGCATAAAGGGAAATGAATGAAGTATGAAAGGTTATAACAAAAAAAGAGTTTGTTAGTTAGTTTGTGCCCACCAATATGGTTTTTACTCTGGGCCTAAAAGGGTTGTAAAAAGTTTCAAAGTGACACCAAAAATTTGTTACACTAGTACCAGAATACATAATCTTTTGCTGTTGTTTATTCAGATCCTCCCAAAAACACCTCGGTGCTGGCGCGTCCTTCCAGTGTGGTGGATGCTGGTCGACCCCTGACTTTAACTTGCAGCAGCCAGGCCAATCCAGCAGTGGACAACTTCACATGGCATCGCTTACCTCTGGAGGGAAGCTCAGGACAGTGTGAGCATAAGAGAAAGAGATGCGTAAACACAGCAGCTCTATTATTATGTCACGATTAATCAACACAATACATAACATGTTTATTCACAATTAATTGAAAAATAATTATTTCAGTAAATCTTTGTGATGGCTACGATTACTGTTTTTTGTTCTTGGTGAGAATTCTGCCATTCAAATCTTTTGTCCTCCTTTATTTCTGCAGATTTTTGTTTTATGTAAGGCAAGGCAAGGTGGTGGTTTGTGTGAAAAGTTTGAGATTTATATATACTTTTTTCATTTTACGTTTCTCAAACTGCCAAATCATTCTGTGCCTTCCGTGTTTTGGACATAATCGAATGACTTCCATCACCATTTCACTATACAGAGGCGGCCAATCCAAAGTTGTTATTCAAATTCTATTTAAATGTGTTAAAGTTATATTATTAATCTGTGTGTATTATTAAGCCTTTATTTAGTGCTGGTTTAATACTTTTTATTTTTTTAAATATCCCTAGTTTTAATCAGTGAATTTAAATATAATTTACAGTCCACATTTTGTCAGTGTCAGCTTTATTTCTACAGCACATTTACAGCAACACCAGCTGCCTATAGTGCAAAATACACAGTAAAGTACAACATTATTACAAACACAACAGACAGCACAACAGTTATTGTATTAAAAGCCAAAGCAAAAAAATGTGTCTAAGAGCAGATTTAAAAGACTTTAGCGATGGAGCAGCTCTGATCTGCAGAGGTCGACTGTCACTGTAAATAACTGCAGTTCAAGTCACTGTTAACTCTAAAGCCAAAATCACAATCTGACCATCAAGATCTAGTCATAAATCTTGAAACCGTAAACAGCTAATTTATTCTGTATTTGCAGCGTGGGGCATAAGATCTGGTCCCGTCTTCACCTTCTCTGAGGTTGGTCCTGAAGCAAGCGGGCGGTATTACTGCGAGGCCAGGAACCGAATCGGCGTCCACAGCTCTCCTGTCCTGACCGTGAGAGTCCGAGGTGGGCACTGACACAGTTCAGTTAATAAGGTGCTGAGCTTCCCTTTCAAAGCCATAAAACACGTTGGTGTTAGCAGTAATGGAAGAGATGAGGTGTTGCTGAGAGAGATTTAGTAAAATGGTTTCATATTAAATTGGTTTTGATTACTTATTTAAATATTTATCTATAAAAATATATATATTTATTAAATTCAACAGTTATCCTGTTTTTCGTTTACTCTGTTGTTTATACTGTATTATTTCTTGTTCATATTTTATTTTGCAAACCTTCCTCAAAAAGGTTAGATAAATTTATAAAAAAAAAAAATAATAAGCTGATGCGTTTGTGGATCAGAAGTTCAGAAGGCCCAGTTCAAACACAAGTCAAAACAGTGTATATATGCATAACATTTGCCTAATTAAAAAAATAATATATATGAGTATGAGTGTTTAAATTAAATAAAAGAAGACAGAATATAAAGTGGTTGAAATGTGGACTGAATATGTGAAGCCAATATTGTTCTGAAAAAAATTATAACTCTCAAATCAAAGTTCCTACTGCCCACCTCTGGCTTGGATATTGAATACTAGCTGATGAAATCTTTCTGTTACCTTGAGGTCTATTTTCTGGTCATCTTTGTAAATGTCTTGATGATTACAGTGTTGTTTCTATGAGTCATGGTGCGTCCCATTAAGCCCTCTGAATATGAGCGGAGAGAGCGCGAGGTGATGAGGTGTTGTGGAAAACTGCTATTTGAGTCTAGACAGCTAAAGAAGTGGACTTAGGTTTGGAAATCACAAGTGGAAACACGAGTATCAAGTCTAGACACCAGCGAGAGGATATCCCATTTTTCACTTTCTCTGTTACCATTAATACATCTGCAGCAATTCTATTAAATCTATTATTACACAATTTCCTCTATAGTCATCGTCATTACACTTTCAGGTCGGCTAAAGGTTATTGCCCTGGCCTCTGCCGTGGGTGTGTCGGCAGGACTCATCACTCTAACTGTGGCTGTTATGATAAGGTATTCATACAGACTAATGCATAAATGCTACATGTATAAGTTTAAATAAAATCCTAATTTAATATTGTTTATGTACAGTAAAAACATGCACAGAGTCGACATGGAGTCTGCAGAAGATCCAACAAGGGTATTAGCAATTTTCACAGTTATATTTTTACTATTAGCCCAAATTTGAAGTGTTTTACTTGTTCACTTGGTTGATATGGTTTGCTTGTTCTGGCAAGGAATTACTTTACAAAGTGACCAAACAAGGACTATTAAGACAATGTGTTACGAAATCATAGAACTTTTTTGTATTTTCAATGGTTTATTATAATTTCTCTCAAGTTAATTGTAATACCTTAATTTTCTCTTTGTTTTCTCTTGGTTTGTGGGTCCAGCGCTCATCGGTCACAGCTGAGGCTACGTTCTATGAGTCGCCCCAACACCAAAAAAGGAGAGGCAGAATGGACAACATTCCGGTATGCCATCTATTACATTTGTCCCAAAATACCATAGTCTAATCGACATTTTGTCTGCTGTGTGTTTGTGTGAAAGGAAGAACCAGAGGACTTTAGTGACTGTTCACACCCAGACATAGTCCCGCTAAAAGATGCTCCACCGCTCACAAATGTCGAGGTCCCCAGCTGTTCATCGGATTACATCACAGTCCATTTTTCAAAAGCATCCAGGTCTGTGTTTTTTCCTGTGCGATACTTCTGTGCTGTTTTGCAATGTTAATGTTAGAATTGTATTTTACAGCTAGTGGTCAGCCTCTTACCACTTACATTTTTCTGTTTTCAGCACTTCCCTTCTATCAGTTCCTCTTTTTACTATTTCCACTCATTTCATTTTCCTTTCCCTATTTTGCTTTTACTCTATGTGATCTCTAACACCCTTTGTCCTGTTTATGAGTATGACTATAATTCTTATCTCAGTTATGATTTTGAGTTCAAAATGTGATAAACTGAACACCTCATGATCTGAGTCAGATGTCCAGGCTCTCATGTGCTTTCTGTTTGTCATTGTGAATCTGTTTAGTGCTGAACAGGTGCACTTCACCAATATGCCACTAGGTGGAGACAGGAAACCACAAGCTTTTACTAAAGTCGTTTACTCCTCGCTGCCTCAGTTTCGCAACTGACTGCCAACTACTACAGGTAATAAAACTTAAAGGGGTTGCACAGTTACTTACATCTTACTTTCCTCTTAATTCTACTAATTAAAGAAATTTTAATTTCCTCAGATGTCTGGAGATGAGATGGTGACAACGAAGATGCAATGTGCTTTGTGAAGGACAAGTTGATACTGTGGTCCTTTGACCAAAGACTATTCAAAGACATCTGGTCATTCTAACTTCAGATTGCTTTCTTTATGTTGGTAACAAATATAAAACTGTGACACTAATACTAACACTGTCATCAATACAAATTCTTAAGTTACATGTGCTTATCCAGTAAGAAATATCAACCAAATCAAAATGTCCTGAGTTTCAGCAAATTCAGCAAACTGCAAATTCTAAAATTGTTTTTTCCCTGTCCATCTTATTCACAAACCGAATAGGCACAAAAATGTTTTGACGTCACAAGAACACAACCTGCCAACACTGGCCAAGACTTTGACTCTGTCATTAAAGACATTCAACAAATATCCCTTATCAGTATCTTATTTTGTTGGTGATTGAGCAAAGAATCACTTTATTGTAACACTTTTGGGTGATATTGCAATGGAGAATAACAATTCTAACTTAATATTGGCAGACAGACAGACTATACTGTAGGTCTATCATTACATACAGAATGAAGAGCATGTAGCCCACTTAACAAATAATAGACATGAGTGAGCTGAAGATTTTTACGCAGAATAACTTTCTGTCATCTTGCAGTAATGTACATTAAACGTAAACTAGAAATAGTGAAGCAATGAAGCAAGCATAGTCTGGTACGGTACTTTGGACTCTCTCTGTCGTTACAAACCCCAGCGCATCGTAAACAAATCCTCAAAAACTGGCCACACTCTTCTCCAAAGCCATCCTGTATCACAGACACAGTGCAAGTCTCCTCGGACCTCACGCGCGCTGTTAACCCTCGTGTGCACGCATGCCCTCTGGGGGGCGCTACAGGTCCATCACATCCAATTCAGTCAGAGTCAGTGTCTTTCTATGTTTCTTTCCCACAGCTGTTTGGACTCTAAACCAATCCCTGTAACCTGTTTATTTATCGGTGCTGTGTGTTGTATTGTGTGGCCATTAATAAATAATCAATGATTCTGAAATGATATGCAACACAGGTCATACCGGGGAAATAATCCCAAATAGAAAAGGTGAAGTAACACGCTGCTACTTCTCCTTTTCATTTGACAAAAGAAAGTTTCAGTGTGTGGTCAGACCAATCGATCGGAGTGCTTCAGCTGAAAACAATGCCTTTCAAACGAAGACATTTATTTATGGAGCATCTTTACTTCATTTTTCTTATAGTTATGCCAGGTAAGAAAACGTTGTTGTATTTGTGACTGTTCAACTATAAAACCTGATTTTTTTCCAGGTGTCTGGAGTGGAGACTGGGAGGTGACCACGCTGGACTTATGTGCTTTGAAAGGGACATCAGTTGTGATCCAGTGCTACTATGACTATCCCAACTATCAAACTGTTAGAAGTGTTCAGTGGTTTAAACAACGTTTAAATGTTGGTTATCTTACTTTAAATCTTGTAACACCACCTTATTTTGAATATGTTGGTGACAACAAGCATGACTGTGCTCTGAAGATAAAGAATATTAATCATGCACATGAAGGAACGTACGTTTTCAGATTTACAACAAATAGGAGTGGATGGACGAGCGAAAGACCCACTTATGTATTTGTCAGAGGTAATGTGATCCCTGTAGTGATTTTAGTTATAATTGTATATTCTGTAACAGTGTATCTATTTTTTCTATAGAATTAATTGCTTCTGTAGAACCGACAGTGGTGAAAGAGGGGGAGATGGTGTCACTGACTTGTCGTTCAGGATGCAATACACACACCAATATTCAGTCTGTCTGGTTCAGAGAAGGACAACCAGTGAGCCAAGCACGTTTCACAGCAACAAGAGAGGATTCTGGGAGGTACACTTGTGCTCTGCGGGGACAAGATCATGTCCGATCTCAACCAGTGGCTGTAAATGTTCAATGTAAGTAAAGGCAGAATAAGAAAAAACATATTTTTATTGTGCGTCGATGTAATCCCTCATTCGTCCAGGCGTGGTCCATCAGAGAAGAGGTGTCGGATGTTGTTATCCGGACGCTGTTTGAAGATACGACACTTTTCGACTTCTGGATAGAACAGCGTCCAGATAACAACCCCTGAAACCTTTTCTACGATCTTTTATTGTAGATTATCTAATAATATTCTTTGTCTATTTCTCAGATGCACCAAACAAAGTGATGTTGTTGATAAGTCCATCAAAAGACATTATACAAGGCAGAGCAGTGAGCTTTACCTGCAGCAGTGAGGCCAACCCCACTGTGACACCTAATGACTACAAACTCTTTAAAGATGGAAATTTGATCAGTTCTGGACCGAGCCACAGCATCTCTGAGGTCCAGCCCAGCGACAGTGGACAATACTACTGCCAGGCGTCAAATAACATCACATGGAAGGGCAGCTACCTTTTCCAGTCCACTAAAACTAGGGTAAATGTTCTATGTAAGTATGAATGAAATGTTACATTTGTCATTATTACAATTCTACACATTTATTTCTACGATACTACTTATGATAATAGCCTTTTTATAAAGTTTTTGGTTACTTCTGGACACAACTTTCGTTAATAAGTTTTCTGGGTATAAATCATATTGGGCTTATTGTACTCATCAAACCACAACCATAATGAAAAATGCTATCCATATCCACTACTACTATCTATAAAACCTTAAAAATTAAAAAACAATCAAATGTTGCTCTGTAGTTTTATTATGAATGTATCTCAAGGGTCAGTGATCTTGTACTTTTCCAGATCCTCCGATGAACATTTCTGTCTTTGCTGAGTCAACAGAAGTCATAGAAGGCAGTGATGTGAACCTGACGTGCCACAGTAATGCAAACCCCCCAGCTGTTGGTTTCACATGGTATCGAACGAGCTCCTCCTTTACGGTGCAGATGGGCTCTGGACCAGTCCTGCCTCTGTCCCTGGTGGAGGCGTCCAGCTCGGGACTCTACATGTGCCAAGCCTCGAACGGACTTGGAGAAAACAACTCGACTGAACTGCTGCTGTCGGTGAAAACCAAATACTGTATGTCCTTTTTATACTCTTTGTCTACGTCGGCTCTTAATCTTCAACTAGGACTTTGAGAATAATTTCTAAATTAGATTCAATTATTTCAGATTGTCAGTGCTCATCTTTTTATTCGAGTCCACAGAATTTCCTCTTTCAGTAAAAGCACGTGGTTTCGAGCAGACATTAGTAATAATAATAATAATAATAATAGCAACAACAATAATAATAATAATAATAATAATAATGCACTTGACATTTAAAGGAAATCTCCAAGTGCTAAAGAGGACTACATTTGACTATTTTATGTTTTAAATGGCGCTGATTAAAAGTCTGTGCTGTTTATGATTTAAAAAAATTATGATTCAGTGCCATTTTATTTGTTTAAATAACAAACAGAACGTAAAATAAGTGATTCATTTGTTTGCCATATTTTCCAGCCCTATGCATCATATTATATTGCTTAAGTATTGAGAAATAAAATGTACTTGACGTTATTTGTTCATAGCTGCTGCATCTTTCCCCATTTTGGCTGGAATTTGTGCGTGCCTTTTGATCGCAATTATGTTAGCACTTTTACTGTATTGGTGAGTCAAACTTCTGAAGTAATATTATGTTAATTTATTTGCACTTTCCCGTCTTTTAAAACAAAAATAATAATAATGAATGACAAATCATTTCTTTTATATTAATTTTTGGGTTTACAGGAAAAAGCGAAAGAGGAACCAAGTCAAAGTGAGTAGTACTTCACAAAACAAACTTCAGAATTGTTTCTGCACAAACATTTGGTCTAAATATTTGCTAGTTCCACTAAATAACGTGAAAAACTATAAAATCCCTAACAGTTTGACCTGTCTTCAGTCATTATTATGTATATATAATTATCTGATCTCTAAAATGAATAAATCCTCTTCTCAGCAGACAACAGGGTTCAGTGGAAGTCCTCCAGCTGATGTAGAAACGCATGACAACATTTATGCCAATGTGCTCACGTTTCAGATGCCTTCATTTAAGGATAAAGCACATGTAAGGAACCACACTATTCACTTTTTTCAATTGTTCAATATCCTGTTAATCTTTGGTTTCTTTCTTCTCAGTACTCATCTTCAGAGGAAGTATTTTACACAACAGTGACCTTAAAATCCAAAAAAACAAGTAGCATAAAGTAGGTTTTTTTTAAACATTTTTGCTCATTTAGAGAGACATTAAGATGCTTAACCAGTACATCCTTCACAGAAAAGCACCAGAGATGGAAGGCTCTGTGATCTACGCTGAAGTTGCTAAATCCTGTTAAAAACCAGCTAAAAAACAAACAAAACTTGTAGACCATTCCTGTCAAAATGCTGCGAGGTTCAAATCAAAGACTGGTATGCATTTGAAGGTGCAATATTTTTGTATATATTTAACAAATATTTCTCTTGCAATAAAATACTGTATACTTACATTTACATGCAAACTATTTGGTAATGGTGGTGCAAGAAAATTCAGTTGACAAACAAAGAACAAATGTCTTTAATAATTAAAACAATGCATAAATTTGTATTTTACATTAGATGCACAGTCTTACATTCATTTGATTTTAAACCAGGAAGAGCAGGATAGTTGATTTATGTCATTTTGTTCTCTGAATAGTTGCACAGTAATAATTTGTGTAAAATCTGCATTATTTTAAACATTCTCGTACATTGACAGGGCACAAACTAATATTTACAACTGCAAAAATACTGTTTTGACAACCTCACATATTTATGAATCAAGCTTTTTAATTTCAGGCACCTAACATGGCATGGACATCCTAAGCAAGGATAAATAAGGAATAGTGGCTCTCAAAGTGGCTGTGTGTTTAGGATTGTCCTGGCTGTCTTTAAGGGGCACAGAAAAATATACATTTTAGTCCTGAAAAAAATCCTTCACAGTTTATAATTCAAGACACACTTGATACAAAATATTTAGTTTCTTTTATTTGGCTATGCCTTCTGTTTTTGCTACAGCAAGGATCAAGAGTCCATTGGGAGTTTAAGTCAGTTTTTTTCAAACTAAATTCGGTTTTGGATTTTCAGTCCGGGCCATTTTGTGAACTCCTGGTGAGTTGTAATAATTCTGCAAAGGATCAGAATTTGCAGTTTATAGTTTTGAGAGACAGAAGATGTATTCATAAAATAAAACCAGCTTTATACTGACCCTCATAGCAGTGGATATCCAGGGCAGGAAGCGGGACACTCTAGTGTACACACCAGGTTTTTTGGGCATTGCACAACCAGTTCCCCAACTCACCACGCCGAGCAGACGATACCGGCTTGTTTTAGAAAGACAATCTTCAGCCACAAAAGGACCACCACTATCTCCCTGAAAACACACGGAAGTTAAGATGAAACCCATTTTTACAGCATTTTTTAACCCAAAGAGCACCTCTGACCTGACAGGCGTCTGTGCCACCTTTCTCAAAGCCGGCGCAGAACATAGTGGTGGTGATCTGGTTATCATAATAATCTGGACCGTTGCACACAGCGTCACTGATGATGGGCACGTGAGCCTCCTGTAGGACGTCCGCCAGATGACCTAGAAGTGACGCCAACAATCACAACATTGTATAAAAACATTCTAGTACCAAGCACATGGTTATGTTGCATTGAAGTTGATGACTTACCATAGTAGCCCACATTTCCCCAACCTGTGACGGTCCCCATATGACCGTCTATTAGTCTTTGACCATATGTCGGCAGGCACACAGGCTGGATGTATTCTACACACATGCATACATCAACATTAAATTAAGTTTACTGCCATTTTGCTTGAAATTTACAGTGATGTCGATTTATGTGATTTGTGAAAATAAAAAGAAATAAATAAAAGAAAAAAGAAAAGAAATAATATAAAATGATAATGTGTTAATAATAATAAATTGATTATAAAAGAAGCTTCCACTAGATGTCACACTGGACCAAGGTTTTCATGAGGGGGTGCAGGTATTTTAAGTGGACCTCTTTTAAACAATAGAGGGAAATGTCATGGACACCTGAGAACCAGTGATTACAATCATTGGAACATCCAGGACAGTTGTCCTGGGCCTGAGGGACAGGGAGCAATATTAGACCCTATCATTTAATTGTACTGTAAAGGGGGCTCCTCTGGTATATTGTCCAGCACATCATCAGCTTTTTTAAACGATGTTAGACAATAATAAAGTGGTCATAATAAAGTATGTTTTGTAATTCAAGACGGACAGCGTGAATGCAGTGAAGCATCCCGTCCAATCTTGATACCATTGTGTGACATAAAGAGCCACTGTCCTGCTGACTTTTGTACAGGAATCTAGAAATCTGACGCTTTTAATCAACAACAATTGTCTCCACAGTATGTCACGTTTCCTTCATCTTACGTCAAAGGAAGCACTGGAGGTTGTTATGTTTTTCTATAAGTTTCTGTTTCCTACCATTGAAGGTCAGAGGCTGAGTTAGAGCCAGGACAGCGATGTCTCGACTGTTGTCATCGATGTTGGAGTCGACAAACGGCAGGTAGCTGCTGTGATACACAATGGTCTTCACTTCAGCCACATTCGCGTTCACTGGTTTATTGTAGATGGAGCCCAGAAGAACTCGCCAGCGGTTTACAAAGCGGTATCGCCTGAAAACAACATAACTATTTTAAGAACAATAATGTTTAAGAAGATTGTTAATAAAGCAGGCAAATCTGAACGGTCATATTGATATTTATGCTTTATGCTGCTGCTAAGACTATTACTGTTTATAACATGTGTCTTTATTAAGATCATGTTTACGCAGATTATTTTCTTTTTGGGGGGTTTATTGGATGGGGTCTTGCACCTTCATTTCACTTCTGGTCTAAACAAAATGGGGTTGCTTTTCATGACAATCAGAATACAAATGCAGACTAACGTTTCTAATGAAAGGGGGGGAAAAAAAGATGAGCCTTTTATAACAACAAAATATCACAATTTAGGGAGATGGTTCAAAACAATTCCTTATGTCAAACTAAAATGTGAAGTTAGAGTCTACGTGTAAAATGACAGAAGTTACAGATAAATGTATCAAAATATGTTATTTTAGTTATAGACTAGGTTTGAAATAACATGACAAAAAAACAGAAAAAAACAATTGTTGATCAGTCTTTCATTGTGACAAAATATTTTGGTTTCTTTTAGTAATTAGAGATCAATGTATAAAAACTATGGTACTGTATATTGGTTAACAGTTATAGATTACTTTGGTAAAAATAAAAAAATATATATATATATAAAAGCACAACACAACTTCATGGTCTTCAGATTGCCTCGTGATGTGTTGTGGACTCACTCAGGGAAGCAGTGAGCGGCAGAGACGATCCAGCGGTTGGAGATGATGGAGCCTCCGCACTGGTGAACCCCGTCGTACTGTAGACTGACCTGCCACGGCCAGCTGCCCTGTCTGCTGTCCAGTCCCCCCACAATACGATCCGCCGCAAAACTACGCCTCCCACAGTCTACAACACAACATAACACAATACAAATGTTACATACACTGTTTATCATTAATACATTCTACTCGTTCTGTACCAAATATTTTGTGTGTGTGTGTTGACAACCCAATTAAACAATGGCCCAATTACAAAACAATGACAACAGATGACTTACAATAATGCTTAACCATTTAACGCCTGGTGTGTCTTATTTGCAACAAACCATATTAGGCATCAGTACAGTACTTTAAAAACTTTTAAAAATCCAGTCCACTGGAATTAGAATTGCAAATACGTAACACGAGGACATTAAGGACCAAATGAGGATATAAAGTGTTCCAATGGACTTATATCATATATTATATAATACTCCATGCATATTTATTTATAAAATGATTTCAAATGACATCATAAACAATATTTCCCATAATTGTGAGCTTCATTAATGCCATTTCAGTCCTTTAAATAATAATTATTTGTACTATTCTACTATTACACTATTTCATTCATTTTTTTGATTATTTAGACCCGGTTTGGACCTGGTTTCTGCTTTGGGTCCTATCCAGTTTTGGTTTTGACCTGATTTGGATGTACTGTCCAGACAAAGATAAGCATGTAACATCAATAAATCACAAGTTTAAGAAATATGGTTCAGTGAATATTTTTCATTTTATTCAGGCCATATTTATTTGATATACTGGGAAAATAATTCAGATGTCAAGGGGTTAACACATTATCACAGTACCACAGTTTGAGAATATTATATGTATTATGTGTATTTTTACAAAATTGCACTTTACCTTGGCACAATACTGTCAAAACTTCTCTATTCTCACAGTCACTACAAGAAAAACAAACCTGGCATTTAGAATTTTGCGTTCAACATTATTAAAATTCAGACTGAAGTTTTTTACCATGGGAAAAGTGAGTCTTTGATCTTCTTGCCATGACTGAGCTCGTCTGTTCGGACACAGAAAAACTCTCCTCCATCTCCACTGGCCTCATGGACAGATGTAATGGAGTAATTCACCACACTGGAACGTTCATACAGTCTTTAATGCACCTGCTCCATGCACAAAGCACAATACGGTTTTACGTCGCTGCTCTCACCTCACAAAGCCTACTTCTTCACAGATGATGCTCGCCAGCAGCTCATTGGTCGAGGAGGAGCAGACCTGACGCCATCTTTTTTGGGCAGAATCAAAAACTCTCAGGCGCTGGTCAGGTGAGTTTACCTGAACTGTGACAAATGTATTGTTGTAAATTTGATTGGAATTCAACATTACTTTATTGGATTACAATTAAAGAAACATATCAACCATTTTTTAAGTTGTTGCTTCCCTTCACAACCACCAATGTCTAGGCCCTGTCAACTCTATCATACTCCCATTGCATTGTGGGTGTCGGGATCTAAACATTAATATTCATGCATTAGACTACTGATCACATCACACTCTGTTAAGACCTCTGCTGCCTGCTCCAGGACAAGCTCTCTCAGCTCAATGTGCCTGACTCCATCTGCAGGTGGATCACTGACTTCCTGACGAACCAGAGGCAGTGCGTGCGGCTGGGGAAGAATGTCTCAAAGATGAGACATTCTACCTGTACACCAACTGCTGCACCTCCAACCATGACTCTGTAAAACTGATCACCTCATCGGACTCATCTCGGACGGCGATGAGTCTGTCTTCAGGAGGGAGGTGGACCAGCTGGTGTCCTGGTGCAACAACCTGGAGCTCAACGCCCAGAAGACAGTGGAGATGATCGTGGACTTCAGGAAAGTCTCAGCCCCCCTGCCCCCCCCCTCGCCCTGACAGACTCTCCCATCACCACCGTGGACTCTTTCCGCTTCCTCGGCACCATCATCACTCAGGACCTCAAGTGGGAGCCGACCATCAGCTCCATCATCAAGAAGGCCCAGCAGAGGATGTACTTCCTGCGGCGCAGATGATGGTGCAGTTCTACACGGCCATCATCGAGTCCATCCTCTCCTCCTCCATCATCGTGTGGTACAGGAGTCACAGCCAGGGACAAACACAGACTACAGCGCATTGTGCGCTCTGCTGAGAAGGTGATCAGCTGCAGCCTTCCATCTGTCCAGGACCTGTACGTCTCCAGGACTCGGGGACGAGCAAGTCGGATCACAGCTGACCCTTCTCACCTGGACGTGGACTATTTGAGCCACTTCCCTCGGGCAGGAGGCTACGGTCCATCCGGACCAGAACCTCCCGCCACAAGAACAGTTTCTTTCCCTCTGCCGTTAGACTCATGAACACTTTATAACACCTGCCACTTTAACAATATATTATATAAGAACTATCTATTTGCACTGCCACATTTGCACATTTGCACTGTCTGCCAACTGTACATTTCTGTATATAGTCTTAGTCTATCTTAGTCTATTTTATTCTTAATTTTATGCATGCCTCTTTTATATATTTTATTACATTTTATTCATTGCTTTATGTTGCACCTTACGCCGAAGCAAGTTCCTATGTTTGTGAATTTTGATCACTGACAATTCTGAATAATGTAGTATAGCATATTCACAGTGTTCTTACCATCATAAAACCCTGTATCTTCCTCCATCGTACAATATGAAACTGAAAAAGAAAATATTGCATTCATTGGTTCAAGGCGTTTTGGTAAAATGTAGAATGTTTTTTGTGTGTTGAAAAGAGATGCCCCTCTGACCTACGGCCCAGACAGCTGCCCCGATGGCTCCCAGGGTCATGAGGATCACACAGACTCCAGCAACGCGACACGGAGTCAGCACACAGGTCAGAGAGATCGCTCTGCTTCCTAAAACACACACATGTCATCTCAATTGGTCTATGTTGACATCATTTGCTTTAAGGCTCTTTGAAATTGTACATTTCTGTCACATCAATACCCCTACTGATGATATTCAATTCGGGAAACTGCCATGACTGCATTGTGACTCCTAAAGCATGAACTATCACTTCTAATTATGTACGTAAACATTAGTGAACTATCTGTATGATTATGATGATAATATGAACGACAGTTGTTTTTAAATTTGAGTATTTGTTTATTATAAAATGTTTTAAACTTTTAAACAAATCACTGTCTGGATTCTCTTAAAAATTATTAAGATATTCATTTTTGTAAATATAAACCAAACCTTATCTGTCCTCACAATCTGTATTGTTCATCTACCAATTAATTTCATGCATTAAGAATGTTAAAAAAACATTGCAATTAGAAAAATTCCTCAGGTTCACTAAGCTTAAAATGTCCATCTCCTTGTCCATTGGCATAAAAGCACATTTTCTGACACTGGCCAAAAAGTACAAGTGACACCGACTGGATCAATAGTCTAAAGTCTGTCTATTTTAAAGCCAGTACAAACGCTTCAGTTGAGATTTGGTGCCATGTCAGTTCCTTTAATCTTAGACAAAAGACAGTCACGCTGACCTCCGACAACTCTATCTAACATGTTCAAATTGAGAACATTAAATGTCCTAACAATATGTTGCAACAAACGTAATTACAATAAATAATATAATTTGTGTTTGCTTTGCTTGATCATTAAAATTAGACTATTTATTACTATACAGCTTATAGAAACATTTGTACAACAATATACATTTCCATCATAGTTCACAGCAACAACAAAGAGTATGTTTGAACACTTTCCACAAAAGAGTAATAATTAGTCTTCACTGAATACAGTCAATCTTATGCAAAAGCATGGCCACTACTGCCGCTATGAAAACAGAGCTGTGGTGCACATAGGGCCACAGTGAGGCGAGTTCAGCCGTCTCTTTTCCGTGTAGTTCTGGTCACAATAAAAACTGTTTGTGAGCAGATATTTAGGTTTGGTAATACATGATTAATTTCAGTGTCAACCGTGTCGCAGCATGCAGGGATTAACACATTGATTTGCATCGGTTTTATACTCATCACTTTCCTCAATACCACCGCAGGCCAGCGACAGACTGAATTTGTAAACATGCATGTTTTTACTATAAAATAGTACTCTGAAGTTTAGTATAACTGTGTCTATGTTTGTATCAGCCCTTTAGTCAATCACATATATTTTTTATTTGAGCTATACAGATTACAACACTGACCTAATTATACACATGCAATAGCCCATATCTGTCGCCAACAGTGTATTATATCCAAATGTTGCCATAATAAGTCAATTTAAGGTTTCTAAAACAAGCACATTATGGACAAAGCCTTGAAAAATAAATGGTTGCACACTACTACTTGATTTCCATTTTAAATATAATGACATCGTATTGCCAAAAGTATTTATTGTGAGCTGTCACATTATAGTGAATTACAAGCTCAATTTCAGTGCAGACAATGTAAAGAAATAACTGTTATTTAGCACTTTTAGATCTTAATTTTTTTTTGGAATATGACAGTAATGATTCACACCCATGGCTTCTCAGGGCTTTTTAAAAGGAAACAGTATAATTTCTACCTGATCATTTAGAATATAATTTAACAATCTTCCTGCTAAGGTGCGCTGAGACTGAGACACAAAGGGGACTTAGAAGTGCAGTGAAATCTGTCCATATCTATCTATATCTATCTATCGATCGATCTACAATTCTGATCCACAATATTGTAATAAATATTGCACCATGAGATGTATATAATGATACTATCGTACTGTGAGAGTAACATATCGTTACATTTCTAATCGAGAACCAATCGTTTCATGTCCTCAGTGATCAACTAAGATATTTAATCAAAGCGTCTCCCCCTAATCCTCAGTAATAGCATGTAGTTTGGAGCAGATTGTGGAGGAATACATTGGGACTTTTTTTTTTTTCCAAGTTAAATTGCCCTGATTAAAAGTATTATTTATTTTCATAAAAGTGAAGAAGGAGTATGTGTTTTTTCTTCTTCTTTTTTTTTTTAATGGCTATATGATATTTTCGAACACAACATATTTGACCCGGACTTTGGATTTTCTAAATAATAAAAAGTACAGAGCAGTGAGCATTGGACAGGGTCAAAGCTTCGGGTTAAGAAATATGTATTTCACAATATATCTGGAAATATGATATGTAAGGACCAAATAGGAACTGATGATATCATTCTTTTTCCCCCTTTTCCGTCACACTCATCTCCCAAAAACTTAATATCTAGGAATGACTGCTGCTCCTTCCATTTCAAACGTCTATTCAACACTGTTATTATGTTATTGTTCAAGGATTATGTTGCGGTGAATGCCTGAACTATCACAGAGCAATGAGGAGGAAGTAGCCCTATGAACCAATATACTATCATCTTTAAAACTTGTCAATTAACTTTGTTTAGGAGATTACATTTTTTCGCCCTTTGCCTTAACGTTCCTCGCTCCCCCTATATCCGTTTTTCTCTTTTTTTTTCTTTTTTTTTATCAGTTACACACAGAAGAGAACAAATGGGCTTTTGTTTCTTCTTCTACCTGAGAGCAGCTTCCTGTGAGAGTCTTTGTCCAAGCACTGCAGTCACAACTTACCATATATACTATGCATCATGCAGTTAACATAGACCTCATGTGCCATTTGTGTTGTACCATAAGTTATTATCATTAAACAGTATGCTTACAGTGAAAAACATGGTAAATTCACATGGCTGTTTGGCAAGTTTAGAGACAAAAAATTTCAGGAGTATTTGGTTAATGTTGTTAATCAAGTTTCCTGACTTTTGTGCAAAAGTCTACATATTATCATCCAAGTTTGGAATTAATTAGTTGTAGATGAATTACATTATGACTACAATGCTTTGTAAATGTATAGTGAGCTGTTAAAAATAGCAGCTATGCCACGTTGTGTGGTCAAAGTGAGGTGTGGTCTGGTCAAGACATGCATGAGAAACAGTGGAGACAGCACGAGCCTGACTCACTGTATGTTTCCATAGAGACAAGAATAAATAAACAACCCAAAGTCATAAATATTAGTCAGCTTACAACTAAACCCTTCCCATACCGTGTATATGTTAAATCATGCACCAAGTTTGGGATAAACAAGTCATTAACAATGTAAACACATACCAGATTTCCACAATTAGAAGGTGTCCCACCTAAAGTTAAGTACGGGCGTGCTCTAAACCAACCACATCATAAGACCTTAAGAGTAGTTCAGAAGACGAGACTCTCCACAGTGAATCACAGCACTCGTTTGGACTCGCAGTCAGAAATAAATTCAACGAGTAACTGAGAAAATTAGCAAACTGCAGAGAGACGAGATGAAGAACACAACAAGATCTGGACGAGATATGTCTGCCTCCGTGTCCCAGGCTTAGCCCCTGGCTAAAGGTAAGACAAAGTTTGATGGATATATTTTAACTGTGCAATAACTTTGTCTATGTTATTATATGACATCAAGTAATTTCCTGGTTAAATAAGGGTCAATAAATACATAAAAAAGTAATGCTGTGGTCATATTACAACAACTGATAACAGTCAGGTCAGCTGTACAAAGCTGTTCAGCTTTATCTTAACTTTATGATCACTATCAGTTCACATTTTACATTTAGCTCTGAAGCTAGAAAGTCTTTTCACAACACAGAAAGACTAAAAAGAGCACATCTACATACCATTTTGAAATTATACATGAGGGCTTCTGTATTCACCACTTCCTTCCTTTTATCCTTCTGTTTCTAAGTTTATCTGTACAGTGATTTAACATGTTTTGTTATAAGTTATAGGAAACCTCTGGTCATCTTAGACGAACGTGTTTACCACACCCAGTCCTATGTTCGGCTAGAATACTTAGGTCTAATCTCTAGATCTCAATTCTGTGACTACTTGTATAATAAGTATAAGGAATACTTATACAACACTGATAAATCTGATCAAATAATAGTGGCACAATTTGCAGCTTTTTGCCATCATCACAAATTACCACAACACACTGCACAGTATAAAAATCTTAACAAAAGCCAGACTTTAAATATGACAAAACGCTACAATGTGAGCTTTACCCAAACAGTTAATGGTTAACAGTGTTGTGGACTGATGTCTGACAAACACATGACATGAGCTGAAGCATGACCACAGCATAGCTCTGTGTGTCTGTGCTGGTGCACATATAAGCCTGGGGGAGTCATACTCACCCATCTTCCCCTCCGTCGCCACTTTCTCTGCGTACATCTTTAGGGACTTGGGGGGAAAACTGGACTTCTTTCCTTCGCACAAAATCTTCAAATTTTAGAAACCCTGTGTCAAAACAAAGATTCTAGTTTGAACAGCAAATATTACATAACAGCACATCCAATACATCTGAAGTTGGTGTTACAGGTTATTTTGCATTTATTCATTGTCTCTTCACAGACCCATAGACTAGGTCATGAAGCCAATTTACTCAAAACCACTGGTGTATTACAGTAGGCTCCATAAAATGTGTTATAATATTCTGAATTCTCAATAGATTCATCATAATATACTAATAAATATAGTTTGTAGTGTTATTTCAACAGCCCAATACAGGCCAGACTGAAACATTTTAAAATTAGAAAAGCAGGCCAGCATCTTATCTGTCTGGTATAATTATTTCATGTCAACAAGACAAAATGACCATTATGATATAAGTTTAACCCTAACTAGTGTATTTATAATGTGTAGGTTACCTTAATGCAGAGAGACTCACCTGAGTTTCCTAGAACAGGTGAAGTTGCTCTACGCAATGAAAAAGAGCCTCTTTTGACTGGTTTAGGTGTTAAATTGGTTGAATAATATATATAATTTATAATCCACAGAAGATAAATCCCAGTTTGCGTAAATCCTTCTTTTGTTCCGTTCGCAGGTTAGTGACCCCAAAGCGAGAACAGATGAAAAAAAACAGCGTTTTAGCCACAAATAAACGCCTTTAATCTAACCAAAGCCATAGCCGTTCGTCTCTAAAAGAAACGAGAGTGACATTTGGGGAGATGAGTGTTAATTAGGCCAATTGTCGCTCGTTATTTTCTCGAAGTTATTCCAGTTTGTGCGGCGCCTTTAGGAGCATCGAGCAGTGCGCACTGGAGGGGCACATCTGACGTCAAGTCCCGCTTGTAAATGGACACAAGGGGGACATGAGAGCACCACTCAATGGCTCTGACCCGGTACAGAGCACACCTGCCCAGGTACAGCACAGTGCTCCCAGCCGGGTCTCTAGGGCTACGGATGCTGATACTCGTCTGACTTTTAATGGTATAGATCCCAGTTATATCGTTACATTACCGAAAGTGGGCAGTTGGGCCTGACATTTGCCCACATCTATACCACGTGACTAAAACACGTGATCCAGATTTTACTTTTGCCGAGGACAATCCAACATCCAACTCACTGAACCCTGTTTGACACATCTCTCTTTTTCTATACACAATGTGAAAAGGTGATAAACCACTGAAGTAGAAATTGTAGCGATAAACAACAAATTGAAAATCTGTTCTTTATTTTAATAATCAATCGCTCTGCCTATACAAAGTGGCCAAACAGAGGGATATCAAATTATAGTCTGTGTGATTTTTTTTCTTTCTTTTTTCTTTCTTTTTTTGTTTGTGTTGGTCTGACAACTAAACCAACTTCCTTTTTGAAGTTCCCTTTTAGTATAAAACGGAAGATGTGATGACACTTTTTCTCTGCAGGAAAACAGAAGAGTCTAAAACAAATGAACAGATGCGTCCCAGGGATCGAGAAAGCTGACACAGAAGATTCCTAAAAGCGAGGCAGCAACTCCAGAAGAAAGACCAAGATGGAGAGGCACATCACTCAGATATGTGGAATTGCTCTTTTCATCTTTCTCAAAGGTAAATCCAAGCCCAATGCTGCAAGCTATAAAGCAAGAACTAAAATAAACCACAGTGTCAAGATGAGTTCAGACAATTTAGTACAAGGCAAGCTGTATGAAATAGTACTAGCAGAAGTAGGCTGATACAAACTTTGTCAATACTTAATTTAAGTAATTTTTGCAAGTAAAGACTAATACTATGATTGCTAGTGTAGCCCTCCCCGCCTCAAATTACATTCAGCGTTGCAAAAATATGGTGAATATATGGGCAATACTAATATTCAATCAGCTGTTACTCCTGGAAGTATTTCTTAAGTTAAAGTTTTCAGAAAGTATTACTGTATTGCAAAGTACAGTCTTTAATGCACTTAATTGAACTTTGATTTACTTGCTTGTTCCAATGCTTTAATCTTATGTTAGGCATTCTTGCTGATTATTGGTCGGTGAACGTTCCCAGTCGGATCTGCACTGTGACTGGCTCCTCGGTGGTTCTCCCTTGTTCCTATGACTTTCCCAAAAGCAAAGATGGACAACAGGTTGAAGTCAAGTCTGAAATGTGGTGTTTAGGAAATGAACGCTGTATCACACCAAGGTTAGTTTAATAATGCATGTACACCCAAACCTTTTAAAACTCAGTAATATCACACATGGTGTTATCTTGTTCCAGATATGTTTACCACAGTGCAGGTATCCTCCTCGAGCCGTCGTTCCAAAGCAGAGTCAAGTATCTTGGAAACTTGGGATCAAATAACTGTTCACTTAAGATTTCAGGTCTGCAAGAATCAGATAGCGGGACATATGTTTTCTACCTCATCACCAACCACACCACAGAAAAGATGCCAGCGCAAAAAGGAATACAACTTCTGGTGTCAGGTGTGACCAAGACCTTTATACTTTTCAAATCAGGAAAGAGAACAAAACAAAATCCCGAGACTCTGGATCGTGTGAAAAAATTCAAGCTTCTATATTAGACGAACATGGATATAGCAAATTTTGATTTTTTGATTCAAAGAGAGCACTCAAAAAGTGTCATCAACAAATGTATTTTTAATTAAATGTACATTGTAGAGCATATGTGAGGTAAGAGTGGCAGTTTAGTCGTGTTTCAGTTTTACAGACAGTTTTACAAAAATATTATTTATTCATACTGTAGCATTTTAAAATCTGTCAAAATCTAAATTCAAACCAAACTAGGACTAAACCTTGAGCTAAACTTTGACTAAACCAAATGACTAAATCAGAACTAGAATAAGGCTCATTTATAATATATACTATAATATATATACTGAGTGTACGTGACTTCCAGGTTAATTTTGTGATTTATAAGACAAATTGATGTGCAAATGGGCCAAAAACTCTGAACTTAACGCATCAGGGTTTTTAGAGATGAGGCAGTGATCAAGTTTTGAGGAAGTTTGTGTGTCTTGTCTCTTTTAGTAAGAAATCCAAATTTTTGCATCAGGGACCAGTGTGAACACAGTCTTAGTAAAACATGTCAGGACCAATTTGAGTTTAATTTTGTTTGAGGGAGAAATGTCTTAATCTGCTGTCACACACTACATTAAAACCATGACTAATAACTCGTTTTCAGGTTCTTCGTCGTCCGTCTCAGTGTTAGCCGGTCCCTCTTCGGTTATAACGAAGGGAGAGTCTGTCAGTCTGTCCTGCTGCAGTCCTGGACTTTCATCTGAGGTTCTCTGGTTCAAGAAACCCAGCTCGGGGCCAAAACACAACGGATCAGAGTGGACCATCAGTAAAACCACACTCAAAGACTCGGGAAGCTATTACTGTCAAGTTCAGACCAAAGACAACGTTTGGAAATCAAAAGAGCTGGTTCTTGATGTACAATGTAAGTGTCTGAAGTATATCACCACTCATGATTGCTCCTCACTGTTTTACTCTTATATTATGTTGTGTCGTGTTATGTTTGTTTTGCTAAATTCCCCAAATGAATAAATATTTAAATTATATATTTTAAGACTATGTAATATGTAAATAAGATAATGCAAAATTATAATTAGCCAATGTTGATAGAATTATTTGGAAAAGAAGGGAATTGAAGGTAAAGAAAGAAATAGTTTTTACTGAACCTTGTTTGAACTAATTGTTGATGGGTTTGAAAGTACCGACTCCAGCCACAAGGGGGATGTAACTATCTGTCTTTTAGGAATTCTTTATCATTATAGAGACTACTATTTTATTTACTTTTTTATTTACTATTGTATATACTTACTATTTTTGCTTTCATAGACGCTCCGAGAAACACCATCATTTCTGCCTCCTCGCCGGTCACTTTGACCTGCAGCAGTGAAGCAAACCCCCCTGTCCTGACATACACCTGGTACAAGGGTGCAGCCTGTGATTCTGGAGCAGACACTAGTTTTCATAAGTATATCCAGTCCTACGTCTCAGCGCCAGGAGGAGGTCTCACTCTAAGCAGAATAAACATCAGCTCTGACCCGAGCGAAGTGCACTGCTGCGTGGCCCGAAACCGACACGGGTCACAGAAGAGCTCTTTAGTCAGCACGTCCTCAGGTACAAAGTGATCTGTGAGCAATGCTTGGCCAGTTGAAGCTGGATTCAACTTTATCGTAATATTGAAGAAAAAATATACATTACAAATATTCTGAGTGCAATTTCAACAGCTTAGTTTACTCTTATTTGAATAAAATGT
Organism: Rhinogobius similis; assembly: GCA_019453435.1. Taxonomy (NCBI): domain Eukaryota; kingdom Metazoa; phylum Chordata; class Actinopteri; order Gobiiformes; family Gobiidae; genus Rhinogobius; species Rhinogobius similis. The sequence goes on along the minus strand of CM033626.1, from coordinate 19,227,568 downwards.
AGCCTGTTTGTAAAGTTAACATTATGTTTTTAGGCTATAATTTGGTCTTCATACTTACTTATTTAAGTATCTTCCATTCTTAAGCCTGTTACTGTGTGTGTTTTCTTTTCAGGAAGCAAAATGGTGCTTTTAGGAGTGATCATTGCTGTGTTGGTGGCGATTATTGTAATTATTGTCTTTGTAATGAAAAAGTAAGTAATTTCAATAGATTTTATTTATGCATTTTAAATAAATTTTTGAGCTGCATGGGTCATAGTGGTGAGCTTCCAAAGTGAAGCTTTATGAAGTGTAAAGCTCACACTTTCTTAGAGAGGATTCAACCCTAATGTGAATAAGTGGAATGAAACATTTTAACTGTCTAATGTTTCACTGATATACTTTTTTGTCAGTAATAATATTTTTTGGTCTTTTCAGAAGAAAAAAATCTTCAAGGAACCAATCATATGCTCTTGCTGCGACTTCTGCAGAACCTTAATTCCTCAGAAACATCCCCAAAGTCCGAAGATACCATACGAAAAAGATTTTGGACTATGGTTAGCATCAATTTTTAACAATTTCATCCATCAAGTGACAAAACCATGGATTTTTGATCCACATTCCACAACCAAAGACACAGATCTGGGGCAGAGGGTATGTTGTTGAGACCGGAAACTTCTGCCAGGACTGGGTTATTTTAAATGAGCTCAAACACGATAAAGACAGAGGAAAACTGAAGGATAAGGGAGACAACGAGGACAGTGACTCGAACAAAAGGACAATGCACTGATATAAGACTGTTCCATCCCACTGGTCCTTCAAGGATTATTTTTAGATAAGAATGGGACCAATTTAGCAGAAACTACTATCACATTGTACGGGTTTTATGTAATCAGTTGCACCGTTTTAAATGTCATATTAATTACTGTTCAGTCAATGTTATGCAATTATAAACTGTATTTGCCTATTAACATTTTTGATGCAGTATATAAGGTTGTACACATGGGGGCGACAAACATGTAAATGCTACAAGTAGAGAAAACGAGCTTCCAAACTTCTCAGGTAATTTCCTCATCTGCTCTGTATTAGATGATTCTTGTTGTCACCTTTTTGTCCAAATTGATTTACTGTAGGCCTATTAAATCAATCCCAGGCCATCTTGTGATTGGCTTGTTTCTAAATTATTTAAGTTATAACTGATTTTGTGATCTTTATGGCAGAGTTTGTAGTGTAATATATGTTGTGTGGAGGGCAGATCCTCGTTAAAGTACATATGACAGGCTGGACTACTCCTTTGACTAAAATGCAGTTAAGATAAATATATTTCAAAGTTTGCTATGATACTTAACACATTTTTCCCAGTTTAGCCATTTTTCATTTTTTTTTTATAACTTCCTGGTTGTAAATGACACAACCACACTGTGCACTGCGCCAAATCTTATCTAATGTCACAGTTTTTCTTTTATTTGACAAATAAAAATACATGTGAACATCTTTAATTTGTTGAATTAATGTTTAAAGGGTCAAAAGTAGTTTCTCCATTTTCCTCCACAAATTGCTACTTGGGGTAAAAAATAAAATAAAATAAATAATTTTAAAAAAGTAAAAACGCACTTTAAATATAATATATAAATATATGGCCAGCGTTTTTTTGGGGGGTCATACTTTGTGTGACGAGGGAATGTTGATAGTGAAATGCAAACGGATCATTTCTTGCAGCCTCGAATGAGCTTCTCCAGTTCTAGCTCGACCAGTTCATCTTGTTTCACTCTAAATCGGGAAGATGTAAAGTGTTTCTGTAAGTTCACACTGCTACAGGAAGATGTGAGCAAAACAACACAGGTAACAACAACGACAACAATTCTTTCTTAAAGACTTATTTTATTTATTGTAATAACAGATACAATATGATCCATATTAATGATGAGTTCTTAAGTTACGGGTTGTGACTAGTAGTCTGTATATCTGTCTCAATAACTAGGCATCTATCTATCTATCTACCTATCTATCTATCTATCTATCTATCTATCTATCTATCTATCTACATATATTTTTTTGGGGGTTTGTTACTGTTGTATTAATGTGTGTTATTTCTGATACTAGAGAAGTTTAAAAAAAAAACGTAATATCAGAGCCGACAGAATAAAGCAACATGGAGAAGAGAAGTGTGGAGCTGTTTGGGAGGAAGAGCGTCGTCTTTGTGGTTCTGGCCATTCTTCAAATCACAAAACACGGCTCAGGTAATTATGTTCCAGAACAACAACACTGGATGAAAATAGATTAAAAATAAATATATATATATATATATATATATATATATATATATATATATATATATATATAAAATATTTAAAAATATAAGGAATACAACACAAGCTATCAAATGTAGACCAACCCCCCAAAAAACTAAGCTACAGCTACAGCTACAGCTGAGTAGGTTGAAATATTTACTAATTGGCAAAGACAAACTTCCTCATATCCCTAAAAATCTTTCCACTTTTGCTAGTAGCTGTAATAATAAACTTGACATCAAACAAAGTAAATCTTCAGCAACATTCAGCAACATTTTGTTGTACAAACTTAATGAAAAAAAAAGATTTGTTTTGTTTAATGTGACCAGATCAACACTATATTATTTTGCCCAGTGGTTCTCAAACTTTTTACCCCAAGTACAACCAAAGAAAAGATTTGGCTTCCTGAGTACGACCAAATCTGAACTGGCTCCATAAGAGAACTATTTCAGGTCTAAATTAGGTATAAACAGGTCTTAATTAGGAATACACTATTGCCACAGTAATTTTAACTTGAATTTTACCAAAGGAAGAGCAAAAATGAATAAAATGTACTCAAAAAGAAGTGAACATTACAACTGAAGAGGGTTAGGTGTCCAAAAGAAGTTTGCTTACCACCAGTGGTACACGTACCACAGTTTGAGAAACATGCACTGGGTTCTCCCCAGTGCAAAGTTTGTTGATGTAAAACATATAATGAACCCATTATTAAGACATGTTATTCAGGCTGCCATCTGTCTGGTATGAATGAGTTCATCTTTGTAACATTTAAAAGAAGTTACATACTTTACATAATTGTGTTGCACTAATGAGAATGCTTTCCACTCCTCTTTTCAGCTCAAAATACCACAACCATCTCCTCCAACACCACTGTCCCACCCTCCACCTCTTCTGCCCCAGGACCGGCCCCTGGACCGTCCCACAGCTACATAACTCTGCCCTCAAACATGACGGCAGGACTGGGTGATCCGGCACAATTTTGGTGTGGAGTCCCCAAAAGCTCTGAGGGTCTGACTTTCACCTTGTATGGAAGGGCTCACAACTACACCCTCAGCTGCCCCAGCGGACACATCGAGGACATACCACAGGTCAAAAAACAGTGTAATTGTAATCCAGGCAATTTACAGTCTTAAAATATTGTACATTTTTATTTGGCACGGATAATTGACGGTTGTGTCATTTGCAATCATTTATATCTTTTCAAACAGCTAGACATATGTTATAAATAATATGGCCAAACAGTCATTATACATGTAACGCTACTTTGTGGGCATTTGGACTTCACATCACATTATTGCACTGCATTTTGTTAAACCCGACCTGTTAAAAGCCCAAAGTGACTGGTTCTGCGAGTAGTCCATGTAGTTCTATGAAGTGATGCATCATAGAACCAGTTAATCTGTGTTTGTTGTTTCTGTCTTTATCAAGTAAACAATAAATTAATAAATAATGCACTGTCTAGGCTCTTGAGGGGTTGTGTCTGGTGCACTTGGAGGAGCTGTTGGCTGGCTGGGTCCTAAAAGGCACGTCTTTACCAGACAATGGAACAAGGGTGGTATGTCAAAGGAAGGGCCACCCGGCTGCACCCACTGCACACTTATTTGTATATGGTAAGGTCGCTAAATTCAACCAATTTAACTGGCAATGAAACAATATTTTTACTATTATAATTTCTGCACCAGATAACGGCTCAAGAAACTCTCTCCTGATTGGTCTGGCAATTGGAGGATTTTTTGGTGTAATAGCAGTGTTTGGTCTGTTTTACCTGATGCTGACGAGATCTGAGAGACTCCGGATCTGCTTCAGAGGTGAGATTAATTTATATGTCCAGCAGAGGGAAGCATTTAGTAGATGACATTAAAATGGTGGTAGACGACAACTAAACCACAAATTAAAACAGTTAATAATGTATATTGTTCCATGGGACTTTCCTCAGGAAAAGACAGCACACCAGAGGATCTGACAGAAATTGTGGACAACATTGAAGCCTCAGCTACTTCAACTCAGCCCAGTCTCAATGAGAAAATGAGAGATCTTTGATTAAGCATGAGCGATCCTGGCTAAGCCTGATAGTTATTTTCTTCACCAATGAAGGACATCAATTAATAAACTGTAAAAAGTGATTCCACTTATTCTCGAACCATGAAGGCTTGACAGATTTTGTTTTTGTTTAGAGAGAGACCAAGTTTCTGAGGTCCAGATTTAAAAAAATGTCCAGTTGAGGGAATTCCTGCCCTACTACTACCTACTCTCTGTTATTGCCATATTTTTGATTGAACATATGTCATTGTGCACAAAGCACTATTGTTTCCCCAAACAGCTTATGCTGTGAATTTACTCTTATCAAACTTGTGTTGGAGTCTTTGAAGAATGCTGTACGCTGAAGCTCACACTATGAATTAATAATATATATTTTTTAAAACTGTACATTTGTGCTTCATTAAAAAGTATTTTCCATTTAAAGGAAAAATATTATGCATTTTTTTGTTTTCAACATAAGATAAGATAAGATTACTCAAGTACTCAGTACTCAAGTCTGCAGTTTTTTGATTGCACATTCCCTCATCTTGAATTGCCACTAATCAATATTAATGCATTTTTGGACTGCATTCTCTGAGTTCAGCAAATTGATTGCTAATGGTATAAATAAATGCTTAAATCTCTTCAGTTTCCAGTTTGGGACTCTATACCTTCAAACTGATGGCATCAACTAATTATGAAGACACTTTCTGCAGTCTCCTAACAACATCTTCAAACATTTGCTGTAGTGAACTAGGAGCCACACGATTTTACCCCCTCATTTGGTCAAAGTAAAAGCTGTGATTTAAGTCTTACAGACAGGTTTCCAAACCATGTTGTCATGCCGTATCGTAAAATAGATTCAATGCATCCTCTATAAAACATAAGCATGACATGACTCTATGCAATCTATGTCTCCTTAAAAAGTATAGAAAAGTATAGAATAATTATTGAGCAGAGTACCCTTAAGTTTGTCATCCCATGTTTTCAAACAAACAAAAAAAAATGTGTTCTCCTGTTTACTCTGGCACTTACTGAGTGTATGCAGACAGTAGATGGTGCCTGGCGCTAACAGAATTTAGATATGCTGTTACTTCAGGAACTGCCTGAGAGGCGATGATCAGTTGCAGTTGCAGTAATCATGTTTAGACGGCAGAAATGCTCAGAATGAGTCTGGTGTTGATTTAAGGACTTAAAACAGCCAAAGATTCTCAGATAAGTGACGTCTGAAATCAGAAAAAGGTCATCAATCGAGGCAGTTCAGCAGGAAACGTTTTTGACGGTTGGAGGGGGATTTTTAATATGTTTTCAATGACGGAACATTGCTAGAACATGCATAATTAGGACACATATTATGCATTATTTGCATTGTTATTGGCCTTTAAACATTCTCTTGTGTATCTTTAGTTTGACATCTTTGACAAACGATACAACTCAAAATAAAATGCCATATTAACTTAGCTATGGCTCCATCTACTGGTTGCAGAGGCCGTTACACATGTGAATATACATATAGCTTGACATGCTGTTGGTATGCTAAGCTGTCACTCAGTTGCAGTGAACATGTTCAGACGAGTCTGGCGATGATGAAAGAACTTGAAACAGCTGAAGATTCTCGGATGTGACGTATATGATCTGAAAAAACATCATCGATCGAAAGAGTTCAGCAGAGAGTGTTTTTGACAGTCAGATTGATTTTCTACCAGCATTCCTCAAAATGTTTGCACAAAGGAAGCTAAAGGCAACTCCAGGTATGTTTTTTTTTTAATGATTAAACCGTTAAAACAGTTAAAAGCCCAACAAAGTCATTATAGCATAAATTGTGTTCTTTAATAGACACTGCTTGACTCCTTCAGTCAAATAATTAAATGTTACTCCCTCTGGTGGTCAAAATTTTACACTTTTTTTTTACACTGAATTAGTGAGCACAGTAGCAGAGAGCACAGAGAGAATGTACAGAACAATATGGGTTAGGATTGTAAATTGATAAATAGGCCTACAAAAACAGTGATTTCAGCACCAGTAACACAAATAACATGCTCATTTTTCTCTTACTTTCAAGTCTGTGTCTGAGTAGAGGACTGAAGCCTTCCTCTGTGGTCCTCAGTTCATTAGCGTGTAGGGTCCTTCATGTTGTGACACCTGACAGAGGTCACACACACCACACACAGGCAGCGGCCGGCCAGCAGGGGGCACCTTTCCATTGACCCTGAATCACAACAGAAACAGCTACATGTTTACTCAGCTGCTCACACCCCTCATGCGACTTCATGACACTTTCCGATGTCTGTCTACACTGACATTGTCTAAAACAAAACACAGGGAAGTGAAATGGTAAAATCTGCACATTACACAGACAGACAGACCATCTATAGCATTAACATTTAACTCTACAAACTACAGTGGATGGAATTAAACTGCAACTATGAGAAAAAGCAGGGCAGGCACAGAAATATAAATAATAACTTTACATCGACTCATTGGAAGAAATGTAACTGCAGGGGAGACAGGGGCATGTTGTCACACTGGCTTAGCTGTAACACTGCTTTTTTTTTTTTCAAAAGTGAAATGGCAGAGGTGTGTTTTTATCGTCTGCACAATCCTGAATATGAACCTAATAATTATTTGATATTTGCTTGCCTTAGATGTCAAAAACTTTATGTTATTACTTTCCACCAAATTTAAATGCTGTATTTATTACCTATTTAATTATGTTATAATAAGTATACCTTACTTGTAATGATAAATTAAACTGAACAGATAAGGTGACTTCAGCCCCAAGTGCCACTGGGGGGTTCGGGGCGAGTTGTCACAATCACAGTGGAGCAAACTGTCAAATAGTTAAATTTATAAAATAAAACATCTCCCAATTAATTTGTAACACTCACATATTACTAGACCAAAAATAGCTGAGATGTTTCTCTTTCATTTGGCATAGGCATTTACATTTCTGTTGTGTTCCCTTTCAGAGGCTGAGACAAGAATGAAAAATGCGTGACAACACGCCCCGGTCTCCCCTACCAATGAAATTATCATAGATCTAACTAGTATTGATAAGTATCGATATCGCTAAATTTGGCTGACAAAATATACCGCAGTAACACCAAAGTTTTCAATCTGATAAAAATGTTTTTAAAAAGGGAAAATCATGAATACAATCTAGCTTTTTGAAACTAAATTAGCTTAACTAACTAAGCTTGTATTTGTTTTTTTGTTTGTTTTGTTTTTTATATAACATAGACATTATTGCATCAAAAATAGGGCTGCAACAATTAGTAGAATAATCATGAAGTGGACTATAAACTATAATTGCAGTCGTATTTTGATGATGGTCATCGTTCTCTGGACTAAACAGAATCTAAAACACAAACGTAAAGACTTTTATTACAAAGACAGTGACATTTTTAAAGAAAAATGGCACATAAAAAATGAATAGACCATTTTGGATTTTCCTCAATTATACACTTTATTCATAAATATTCTCTAATTAGGCCTTCATTCAGAATATTTCAACATTTATTTGGTTAAAAATGTTCTCAATCTACAATAGAAATAATCACTGACTACTAAAATAATCATTAGTTTCAGCCTTAGTCAAAAAGTGTATTTAAATATTGCAATAATATCGATATCACAGATCTTAATAGTCATATTGCATATTGCAATCATTTCCAATTAAATGCAGCCCTAGATCAAACATAATTGGACCGTTATTCAGATTTTACTCATTTATTTATTATTTACCGTTGATTGACTGTTTAGTTGAGTGACACTATTAAGACACCATGACTTTGATGTTGTGAGTGAGTTGACGCAATTGTCCGTGGATTTGAGCCCTGCAGCTCCTTGTTGAAGTATAAACAGCGCAAATACCACCATCGCAGGAGCCCGTGCTGAAAGTGTCAGCAAATCTCTGTGTCCCTGTATACTATGTGTGAGTGTGTAACCAGATAACAGAACACATGATAACCTACATTGTTCACTGTGTGTTTGAGACGACCTCTAATGAGTAACGTCCTGGGAGAAAGAACTCAGTGAACAATAAGTTAATGGTTTGAAAGAGTTAAACAAGGCATTTGTAATATGTGATATAGTAAAAGACAGAAGTGATATTTACGACTTCCTGTGGGAAAAAACCCTTGGAATGGATGAGTGACATTGAAATGGGATGCTCTTTACAATTCATCTTAGTACAGGAATGTTGAGTGAACTTGATGTTTTCTTACTTGAAGAAAAAAAAAAGTAAATGTAGATACCACAAAGATGTATTTTAAACTATAACAGGTACAATGTAGCCCTACCATGATTTCAAATCCCAGAAAATTCTTGAAAGTTGTTTATTCAATCTCCCTAATGACGCTCAATATATTCAACCTAATTAACTAACAATTAACCAATATAAATGCTATTATTATTTCTGCACTATATCTTCTGATTGGTCTGGCAATTGGAGGATTTTTAGTGTATTAACAGTGTTTGGTTTGTTGACGAGTTCTGAGAGACTTCATATCTGCTTCAGAGATTATATTTATAACTGACAGCCGGTAGCTTAAAGCAGAATATTTGAACCTTTTCAGTCTCGAGTACCCCCTAAACTTTGTCTCACATTCCGAGTACCACCTTACTTGAGTACTGGGTAAATCAGTTTACTGTATGTTCAATAATTTCAGCAATTATTACTTTTTTTTCTCCCATATCCCTGTTGGGAAACACTGGTATACAGGAGCTCTACTCTTCGTGTTGACTGAGCGATGATCTTATCAACACAAACGCAAACAGCGCTCTAATCATTTTAGTGCTTCAGTGAACGGAATAAATTATCACGTGACTTAACAATGAAACACCTGAATTGTATTGTGTTTATTCCATTAAATATTTAAAGTTCCCTAAATTGTTTATAATCGCTAATGATGCTTGAGTTGAGTGATATGATATCCATAGCACACAGAGTCCGACACACTCAGAGCTGGGCTAATTTTGTCCCTGTCATGCCATTGACAAGGATCAAAGTGACCTATACAGCAAGCTTTATGCAGACACAACAGTCCTGCTGAGCCTTAGTCTCCTCCACACCTCAACAATTGATCATTTAATATTTAAAACCATTAAAAACCATTCCACATTGACAGGTGTGAAGTTGTCTATTGTATTATCACTGGTGCTGGCGTTTATCTCACTGTCGCCAGAGTTTTCTGACTTGTCGAGAGGCCTTTCGAGTGACTGCAGAGATATTAATAGCTACTTTCACCACTGTATGTACTTCCATTCCACACCCCCAAAGAACAGAAGGACTAACCAACTACTGCATCTGGGAGCCTATTCACAATATACTTTCTTTATATTTAGATAAACAACTTAGCAATGTATGTATATATGCAAAATAATAAAAGCAAGCTAAGAACAGAGAAAGCATCATTTTAGTGACGTTTCTTCTGACTATTGTTAAATTGACCTTCATTCATTCAATTCAATTCAATTCAAATGTTACATTTAATGTTACGTACAGTACAAACTTAAACTCTGATCAAGCCTAATAACACAATATGTCATGTATTAGTTACCTCAGCTTGGCAGTCTGAAGATGAAGGATGTGCCCCACTTCCACAGGGAATACGTCTGTCAACCATGAGATCAACACAAACCCTTTAATGACAGATGAAGTTATATGGACACCAGAGAGGCAATGAAAGAAAAATCAAAACATAGGCAAGAAATGGCAAACAAATGTCTGTTGTTCAAATAGGTATTATGATTATTCTGCCATTCTATGACCAAACAAACATAGACATATTTCACATTTGTAAGAGTTCTATTTCATAAAAGAGTTTTATAAAATCTTTGTTTGAGTAGAAAACTGACACTATTTCAAAATTATAAAAGTCAAGGCTGAAGTACAAGACCCCCCCCCCACCCCCAAAAAAACACTGTAAAACAGTGACTGTAGAAAACATTTGCTTTACTTGTAATTAAAACTCTTTAACAAGTAAACACCTTCTAAAGTTTCCCAAAATAAACATGCCTTGTAATATCCTTGTTTCATCATCATGTCTTGTATTTCTTTTATACAATACATATCATGTAAGTAAAAGTTCACTTGCACTTATTTTTTTTACGCTGGTGTTTATGCCATAACACTGACAGAGGTCTCTTATATGTACGTAAACAGTGCACTGCCATCATACAAATTCATGCAGTGTCAAGTCCATGAATGTTTTTATTTCAAACAAAAAGGAGGAGCTGCAAATATTGAATCAGCTAAAAACGAGAAGACACACTTTAGTCTCAACACTGAACCTTCGCCCTTCTCTGCAGCATCAGCGCTCAGGTAAGTCCAGATAATGTAATGATCGGTTTTGGGTGAGATTACACACATATTGGGAATCCAATATTTTGAGCAGAATTTTTACACAGGGGTAAAACTTTGAAACATGCATTATAAAAGATTATCTCAAACCTGAAAAACTGCAACGATCTCTATGAAAGTAAGGCTGATGATGCCACTGACTAATGTTTGGTACTGGACAATAGATTTAAAAGCAGGTTAATGCAGCACAACTTTAACAACCATTAATTGTTACATTAAATCAAGCTGTGATCTCTATGTGCAGCTCAAGGGTGATCAAGGTCAGAGTGATGGGACAGATAAGTCAATGGGAAGTTGGGAACAAATATCTTCCTCATTAAAATAAGGCATCTGTATATATATATATATATATATATATATATATATATATATATATATATATATATATATATATATATATATATATATATACATATATACATTTGCAGTTTAAAAGCAATTCAATTTTAGTGGACATTTATCATATTTGACAACTTAACACGTTTACACGTGGAAAATTTTATATTTTAACACAATATCCCAAATGTAAATTCTTAATGTGAAATTGCTCAACAGTCTCATCACTAAATAGACAAGAGTCCCCAGAGGCTGAGAATCTAGGTCCTGATGTGTGAAAACATGCTGCATTTTGTCCCGTGAGAAAATTCTCCTCTGTTTTTTCTCCAAACACCCACAATGCACCCCTGCTGATGAGATTCTGCAACTAAATTTGTAAAAAATCTAGTGCGAGACTTTCTGACACTATTTATGTTATACATTTCAGGTGTAAAGTAAACATGGGGAGGCTTGGGTTTGTGACATTGCTGACAGGTAAAGAAAGAAAATATATTTTCATTAGTCGATGCAATCCGTCATTAATTCCAGGAGTGTTTCATCATAGAAAAAGTTTCAAAGATCGTCATCTGGACGCTGTTTTGAAAATCAAGACGTTTCGACTTCCATCCAGAAGACATTAACAATCTGATTATTTTATAATCAGATTGTTAATGACTTCCAGATGACGATCTTTGAAACCTTTTCTATGATGTAACACTCCTGGATGAATATATTTTCATATTATTTTAATTGTTATATTCATTTTGGATAATTTGTTTTATTTTATGCCTGATTTTTGCAGTACTATTTGCCCTATTTATGGAAACTGAAGCAAGTAAGGGCAAATGATTTAAAAAAAAAAAAAGGTTTATTATAATTCTGCCAATTTAACTTGCTTTTTTCTTGTTTCTGTTTTTCAAATCTGTCAGATCCCTTTGTTTACAGTAAGCACTATTTTGTATTTATGGTGGTGCAAATATTTCCGACAGTGAATATTGAATTACTAGTAGCATAGATGCGTAGCATAGAACAACATTGTCTCGTTTTCTCTATCTCTATATTCTTTATTTTCCAGACTATGAAAGGTTACGAATTGGAGGCCTGGTCTTGGCCAGCTTGCTAATGGCTGGAGGGATTGGAGTCATCATCTGTAAGTGAAAGAAAGCCTCACACAATAGCTGTATTTGGACAGAAACCCAACACAGCAGCATGTGTCCTTATGCTTGTTTATCTTCATTTTTGCAGATCACAAGTGCAACAGAGTTCCCTTGAAGTAAGAATTTAACACTTTCAAGTAACTGTAGTGGAGTGCCAAGACCTAGAAACTAAATTATACTTTTAATGAGATTTCTGTCAATTAGATTTATCTTTCATAAATTAAAGAAAAACATGCAATATATAAATCTCCGGAGATCTAGCGTGTAACTTCGCCTAGTATGTCATCTGCTTGTCTCCAAAGAGATAGATATGTTTAATGCTATATTGTGGAATATTTCAGAGCAACACAAGTAGGTAGTAAGGACAGATTTTGAGTTGTTCTGTGCCTTCCTTGACCCATTGTCATCTTTGTGTATCACCTTCACTATCTGTTGTACTAATTGCAGCCCCTCCCTCTTGTGTTTTTCCATCCTTCTCCCACAGGAAAGTAGACGATGACAGTGAAATCTGATATCACACCAGTTCGACAGTTCGAGCTAAAGGGCAGACAAAAAAGAGGGTGGGTGATGGGCAGGAGTGGAGAAGTCACGTGATGTCACCTGTGAAGACATGAGCAAACAGACAATTGATAAGGAAAAGCTCCATCAACCTAAATGTCTATGGTTCCACTTTTGCTTATGCATTCTATTTTAACTTTAACTCAATGACAAAAAGAAAATATTGTTGCCCATAATGGTTGTAATAACTTTGAAAAGTCATTGTAGGCAATTCACATTTTGCAGTTAGACATACTTTGACCAACTAAATACATTACAAATAGACTAGTCAGCTCCACGTTGCATTTCATTGTTATTCCACCTTTGTGTGGCTAATTGCTTTGTGCACTGTATAGTTACATATAACTGTATATTGAGTTAATTAAGGGTCAAACGTTTGTATTGATGTTGTTTTATGTCCTTGTTCATCCGTTCTGTTCATTGTGTCAAATGTATCTATAGCTAGTACACGTGTATTACTTATTGTTGCGTGCTGTTTAATCCGGGCCCTGTGTAATTCATTCATTGTTTGATTTGTCTTTCAAAAAGTAGCAAGGTCTAATTAAAAGCTAAAATGCTAACATAAAACTTTTCTGTCACAATCTTTGTTATTCAATAACGCCACATGTGGAAATTTCCCTGCAAACCGTTCCCGACAAACACAGAATAATCTCGGCTCCTCCTCCAGCTCAGCACTGACCCCGAATCAGCTTCACGCCCTTAGGCACACGTAGATTGTAACTTTCTCCACTCTTGAATGAAGCAAACTCTGCCGACCCCAGATCAGAAAATTGTAGCCAGACTCGCACAGCTAAACTCTGCCCCTTGAGCTAAAACCAAGCCAACCTGTTGAGTGTGACAGTGGTGAAGGGTGTTGGCGCTTTACGCACGCTGTTACATCCTGTGAAGGAGAGAGAGATTTGGACGTGGCTGAAGTTTGTGCACGGGGTAAGTCCGCCACAAAACGCTTTATTTGTGGCTTTTCATTATTTTTTGAAATAAATTCAGTGATGTTTTGGTCGCTGGCACGGCATCTTCTTAAAGTTGTACGAAGTTGTGTTCTTTTTAGTCAAATTTTAATAATGGCGTCTGACGTGACGCGTGCGTAAAATATACTATGATAAGTGTCCTATCCACCATTGTACTTTCAAGACACACATTTGTACAAATGGAAAATTAAGCAATAAATAATCATTAGAAATTTACTGTTCCACTGATGTTTACTCTTATTAATATGTGCAAAGATGTTTACAGTTTTTTTGTTAGGAAAGCAGCCAAAAAGATACGAAAAATCTTGTGTAGTCTACGTGCATTAGTAAAGTTGTGTTTCTTTCTTTATTATTTCATATTTTAATATTTACTGTTAACATCATATGTACCTGTCATAGCACAATATGGAGCAAATTTTGCATAACTGATGTTTGTGTGAAATGTCCACCTGGTTGATAAAGCGTGGACCTGTTCGTCTAACTATGACTAAACAACATAACATATCAAAAGTAACACGCATTAATAATTAAAGATGCCCCCATGATGTAATTTCTCCTTCAAGTGGGCACACAATCCCACTTGAACGGAGAGTAATGTAAAGCTTGTTTTCTTACATTTTTTTTATGGCTCCACCAATAAGGGATCAATGATTGTGAACAAGCTGGTATCAGCTGGTTTCATATTAGGATAGAAGGACCATTTACCTCTTATGGTGGAGGGTCTGCTACCTGTGTGTGATATCGACAAAAATAAGTATCTTGATATTTTTCATTTCATTTTTTTCTTTAATCAGACATTTTTGTAGCATTTTATCTCTATAAACAATATCCTTCATATTCAGACTTGGCAAATCTTCAAAACAACATTCACAATATCGTCTAAATTTTGATATATTGTCCACCTCTATTTACTTGTCTTTATGGCTTTATGGCTTTCCCTGAAATGTTCCACAGTATGGAATTAAATGTATTTAATCTATCTTTCATTTATTTCGTTTATTTAGTTTAGTTTATTATTGTCAGGGACCAAATACAAACACATTGATCTTATAAAAGAGAAGATCTGGAGATGTAGCAACAAGCTAGTCTATTACATGTGTTTTATTTCTCAAAAATACATACAAAAACATACATTCTTACTGTGATTGGACTCACTCCTCTATTTTGACCTGGTGATGTCAGCTGATGTCTCCAGGGAGAGCAGTTTAATGCCATACTATGGAACATTATAGCCAAAGCATTGACCTCTCCATAGAGACAAGCACCGGAGCGGACAGAGTGACAGAGTGCACCTTTGAGATACGTTATAATTAGTAGTTTTTACCTGCATGGATTCATAAATGTTTTGGGAGTCGGACTGGAGGTGGAGGGCTTAATAGGTTTGTTAAGGACAAATGATCGCTGTGACTTTGATTTGTCAAATAGGCCTCTCATCTTTCCCCCATTGCCTCACGTGACTCTTGGTTCTTAAAAAAGATTGTGAGTGAGGCAAACAATCAAATGGAACGGCCAGCGGAGAAAGCTTTTAGGATGTGCCCTCTGCTCAGCTTTCCGACATTACACAAATAAATATAGTAACTTCAACTACAACACATTGATTTTTGTCTACTACGACCGTTTATTTTTTTTAACTGATTGCAGCACGAGAAAGTGGAAGGAGTAGTAAAAGTGTACGATTATTAGTGTGGTAATTGTATTTTTAAAATGTAGTATTTTGTTAGGTTGTGATATAAGGCAATGCAGAAAAGGTTTCAGGGGTTGTCATCCGTACACTGTTTGAAGCGTCCGGATGACAACCCCTGGAACCTTTTCTACGATGAAACACGCCTGGACGAATGAGGGATTACATCGACGTATAAGGCAATGCAATAATCCAAAATCAGAAAGCAAAACAAAGTGGAAAAAGAAAAAAGAAAAAAATAGGTATATCTTAATCCTTTCATAATGAAGCATATAGGGCTGCAAATAGCAATTATTTTGCTCATCAATTAATCTAGCCATTTTGATTAACTGTTTAGTTATTAGAATATATATATATATATATATATGTATTTGACCTAGATTTGAAATAATTCTGGCTCTGTCTGAATCATAAAAGTGTGTACAGGTGTATATCCAGATAACAATTATTTGATTATTAAATTAGTTGATGTTTATCTCAATAATCAATTAGCAATTAATTTATTAGCTTGTTTCAGCCATAGAAGCATATAAAACTAGTAAAATGTTTTACACAGAAAGAAAATGTGAGACTATATGAGACAAAACTACTGAACAGATTTATGTTTTAATAGGATTCTGTTCAAAATTCACATTTTAAACAAGAAATCACAAAAAGACTGAAACTGACTAACTAATACAAGAATCATATGTGTTTCACAACATGTTCGTACAGATCTAGACTACAAAGTTAGCTGTTTTCATGTGGAATAAGACATGCTGTTTTGCTGTTTGTGGAGGAATTTAAGGTACATAAATAAATTGCGTCTTTTAAAATTGCGATTTAGTGGCTAACTAGTTCTTGGAAGATAATGAAACTAATGCTTTTCCTCATGTTGGACAGTTGCTAGCTGCTCAGTGTTTTTAGCCTGTTACCAAAGTGACTCAGAGCTCTAGAATGCTCCACTCCCTCGCCGTCTCTTCCTCTTTTCTTTTCCCCCCCTCTCTCCTACTGTGGGCCAACCGCTACCTCTCTGTCTTCCCTTAGGCTTAAATTCTTCACAAAAGTGCAAAAGGAATTATTTGCTGTTTTTCCAGTTCCTTGTGTGTATATATCGTTCCCTTCCTCATTTCCCTGTGTCTACATATTTGTCTGCTCTTGCTCGCTTGTGTTGCTAAGCTGTTATTGCCATGCTATGTCCCCAGGGTCTGTCTGTTTAATAGTTTGGATGCACAACAGTGGTCATGTGCATGGGAAATCACTACAGTATGTCAGGATGAATCATTTGGCTGACAATTTATAATTATTTACACTCCATATATATTTTTTTAAGTTCTTTTTTTACCATATTGTTTTCATTCGGACACCACATCTACTAATTTTCACAACTTAAAGTCTAAAGGACAGGTTCTCGTGTTTTTCTAATTATGACTTAGTTTGGCGGAATAGAACTTCTGGTAAATGTTTATCATAGTTTGACATTTGTGAAGTTATACTTTGTGAAGATATTTTGAAAAATTAACGTTTAAAACTACAGGAAGGAGTTTAAAACAGAATCCCCCTGTGATGTCATAAGTAGGCGACATATCATTGAAAATACAGGGACAATTTACAGCAACTAATACATTTTTCTAACAGTTTAAATGACCATGCAACTAAATAAACGTGTTATCAGGTATTATTTATTGTCAATTCCTAACTATTGTATTATTTATATGGATTTTGGCGCTCGTTTACAGTTTGGTTGCTAGGTAACAGGTGTGTAATTACCACTACCTATGTCACATCTGCAGCTCATTGTCAAAGAGGAAGTAACATTATAAACTCTACAAAAATTGTGGACAAATAGGCTAAATATTTAGTAAAATCTTAAATATAATCATGTTCACTACATTTTAGTGAAACAATGCGTAACGTGTCATATGCACTTCAAGGTGAACTTTAAATAATACTTTCAACCAGCTTGCTGACAGGCATCTGGTATTTGAAAACTTTTTTAACAACCAGTAAAAAAACAAACGAAAAAAAACAAAAAAACCTGTTCACAATTTTAACATGTTTGATTTAAAATCAAATTTAAACAAAGTTTTAGATAGCCTGAGCTATTTTTTAAAAGTCGTGGTTAGGGCTGCAACAATTAATCACTACTAATCATAATTGTATTTTGACAATCATAATCATTTATTTGGATTATACAGCCTCTAAAACACATATCAAATGACTTTTTATAACAAAGATAGTGGAATTATTAAAGCCAAATGTCAAAAGCAATTTCTGATGTTCATCCATAATATACTTTTTTTTGGTAAATATCTATCTAGAACCCTTCAGTCACCATATTTCAACCTTTATTTGATTGATACTGTGTAGCAATATAAACTTTCAATGTACCATAGAAATAATTATTTAAACTAATTGCTGAATAATAGAATTGTTAGTTGCTAGTATTGATTCTGTCCTAAAGATCTCTTGCACTTTTATGCTGCCACAGAATGTTGATCCTTCTTGTACCTCCTGAAGAACGTGTGTAACAGAGGAATCTGGCTCGGCTAAATTAAGAATAAACCATTCCCATGAGGATGGACAGCTGTCTTTGTAGTAGCAGGAACACATAGCCCTATGTCCAGTGTGGAAGGTGGGCAGTTCATTTGGAAAAACACACACTGCTTCAGTCACGTAAATAGTTCAGATACTACAGTAACATGGAACATATGCTTAACAGACTTTGAATGTGACTGTGAAAGTAAACTCAACTTCAAACTAGACAAAGGGATCTCACATGTGTAACCCTTCTGGAGGAGGTATAGTACGCCTACAGTCGTTTACTCGATTAATCAGTTGATGTTGTTAGCCAAAAATGTGTATTTATCGACTAATTATTTTACTAGGATTCAAATCATTTCTTAACAGAGCAGAAAGGAGAAGGCGTGGAGTTTGTTTGTTTGTTTGAATATTTGTACCTTTAAAACATAGAGCACAATGTATCAAAATATCAGTATTCAGTTTTACTTTTAAAATAAAAAACTCTCTCAATATATTGAATTATTGTTGGTTTTATTGTAGTTTTTAAACACCCAAAGATACAAATATGTTTATTAAATAGTTAGTCTGTCACTCTGTTTGAAATTTGGGGTAATTTAAGGTAAAAGTGGAATTAATGAGTCTTTCAGGAAGGGTTTTTAAAGAAGAGGATGCTTGATGTGAATGAGTGAAACAGACCTAACAAAGAGGAAGGAACAGAAGAGCAGGAATAGACTTGAAAAGTAAGATGAAGAGACTGGAGAGGATTACAGAGGTAGCACGGGTTTGATCAAAACAGAAGAGGCGTGGAGCTGTAGTTTAAACAAGAGAGCTTTCTACAGACGGCTTATTATGGTAGACTGGAGTAGCACAGAGAGATGTGGGCTTCAAACAAACAGAGGAACAGGAGCTGAAACAGACCAACAAGGGGGGATGAAAGAACTGGCTGTTATAAATCAAAAATAAATGGTTTCAAATTAGGGCTTGGTGTTGCCCAGTTCCTCACGATATTATTTGTATCCCGATACTCTGAGCTTGATATGTTACATGTCCTGATACATCACACAAACTATAGCATATTTTGATTATGTAGTATAACAAAAATGCATTGAAATTTCATGTTCACAATGTCTTTAACATCATAATACAAATGTCCTATGAATAACTAAAATGTTCATCTCAAAATCAGCCTAAATGTTTTTGCTTCATCCATATGGCACAACATGAAACAATAAATGATGATGAAAATATGATTTTTAATAAGGTATGCATAAAAATAGGGAGTTTGCTTTGCTAAATTCAAACAGACTTAGATTAAATGCTTTGACTGAGTATATATACAAAATTTACAGCATGGTCAAAACAATAGTGCAAAGCAGCTTAACCCGTAATGCAGTAGTTAAGGTTAAGGTTAAGTAGAACTCAGTGTGTATCGATATGTGTAGTGCCAAAAAAAAACATGATAATATATTGCCACATCAATATTTTATAGCCCTAGTTCAGATAGAAGTCAGTCCTTGGATGGTAAACTGGGCTGGGCCTGGTTTGTATTTGATTGATCCACTGGGAACACCAGGTGCCGCAGTGGGACAGCAGTGACTACAGTGCATATGTTGTTGTGTCCTTAGGCAAAACACTTGCCTTACCTCCATGCACAGTCCACACTGATCTATGAATGCAATAACATGCACTGTCCCCATCAAATACACAAATGATAAAAAATAATAATAGACTCAGATTCTTCCATGTAGCAGTCATGATATGAGTGCAATGTAGTGAAGGAAGAAGTTTTGCTTCAATGTGTGATTTCCTCTGTAAACTGTAGTCAATGCTCATGAATGAAAGGATGTTCAAGTCTTCACGGTGCTGCCACCATTGTTTACACATGGACATACCTGTGAGCTGCACCTTAAACAAACATGTCATTTACTCTCTGATGTCAAACTACAACTGTACAAAAGTGTCCAGTTTCTCTGTTCAGGGGAAACTCAATTAATTTCTGATTTTGACTCTGTAGTTACTGAATATTATCAGCCGTATATTGTCATAATATCAAAATGTCAAACTTTATTTTGATACTAAGACAAATACACAATTCTCGATTCTGATACCACAATGATAATTAAAAATGCTCTTTTTAGGTCAAAGTTTTAGATAATACACAACACAAAACAAGAGTACTTTTAACAAAACATTGTGGTCTTAAACTAGCCCTAATAAAGGTCAATCTAAAGCTTTCCAGGACAGGTCACATTTTATCCTGTTAAAGGGATTTTTTTAGTATCAATACTTGCTCAAATCTACTTTCGATACTACTTTTAATATTGATCAGTTTCTGATTTTCGATTCTCTGGTCGGAGGTTAATAAATCCATAGTTTATTTTCATAGTTTGGTAAACTGTAGTCTCTGCATTTCAATGAACAATGAAATGAATGAATCAGTGCGAGATAGTAGCCTTGGTAGTGGTTTACAGTTGCTTCACGTTCTTTCTCAGACATTCTCTTTGGGTCATCTCTTCTCTGTCCTCCACTCTTTACAGCTGCTCTCTGTCTGGGTGTCTTTATTTTGAGGTGAGCTCTCTCTGTAGTGGTTTTTGGCCCCATTCCCATCTTCTACATTCCCCCTGCCTCGCCGTGGGTTGCTGGGGAGAGAGTGAGAGAGAGTAGCATCCTTGTCTTGTCTGTACTTTTTGTTTCTTTCCAGCCAAGGCCAATTAACCGCAGAAATGAAATCTACACTCACTAGTTACTAATAGTATTTATCTTTCCAGACTCAATATAGTTGCAACAACAACAAAAAAAGCCAAATGATGTCCTCTTCAATCAAATATGATCAAAATTATGACATGAAGGATCATAGGCTACTGTGGTTTACACATAATAATAAAAGCTGGAACTAATGATGATTGTGTTAATTAATTTTTATTGCAATTATTCTTTAATGTAATTCATTAGTTGTTTAGATCACAAAAGACATGGGATTTGCCCTGATGGAGTATATTTACAGACAAACACTAAATGTAAATGTTTGTGTGTTTTGATGTGATTCTTTGTCTGAGTCATTAAATCTGTCTACAGACAATTATTCAATTACTAAACTATTATTTCTGTCAACCCTAATAATAATGCATTTGTGGATCTTATTTCTGTAACAACAGACAATATTCTGACTAAGTTGTGTAATTTCATGACACAGTATGCACAAATAGCCACAAAAAATATTTTAGGTTAATGGATCACTCATGTTTAAACTTTTCCTTTGCTCTTAGATTATTACAATTTTCTTCTGAATGCAGTGACCCTTTTGCTTTTTTCATGTAATAATCAACACTCAACTTATGTGTTTTAGTGATCACAATGTAATGGGTTGGAAAGACGAAAAAGAAAAACACTTTTAGCAAATATTCAGATAATCAGGTAATTGTGACACTGTTTTTACGCCTGTCTTCGGTCTGGTTTCCCAACACTTCCTCTTGTGTGCTCGTGCCAGTCTGTTGTGGGCACGGGGCATGTTTGCTCATGACTGTAGCGTGCTGAGTGGAAAGTGCAGTCGGTGGAAAATCACTGCAGATCCACGGGGTTTGTCTCCTCCCAGAGCTCATGCTACTTCTGCTGCCGCCTTTGACAAACCTCAGGGGTTTATGGAGTTATTAATGAGAAGGAATATGACAACGCCATAACAAACCAGACCTTAACTAAACTAGAAACAGACTAGGACGTAATCAGGATTTCACTATAAGACTAAACGATCACAACCAGCTCAGAAATATAATGTCTTGTTGGTTTTTGTCAGAATAGCATGAGCTTGTCACTGGGTATTTTACTCTTTTATTGCCCTTTAGAACACAGTGTTGAATCATGCCTTTGTTGCCGCTGCCAGCTGGTACCAGTACAATCCTGCTTCCAGCTTCCAACAACTTGAAATTCAATTATTTGTGCCATAGGGAAGAGAGATAATGTTATTTACTATAATACTAAAGCCCCTGTCAAATAGCCTTTCGACTTGCAAGTTTGTGTGTTTATGTACGCAAGTAAACATGTCAGATCATCAGTGGTGGATTTTCAGAGTAGCTGTTTTATTTATTTATTTTTTTTTTAAATAAATCTTTCAGTATGTAACTTTCACGCTTTCATTTTTGTTTTTTGCTTCATTTTCTGCTTCATTTACCTTGACAAAACCTGCAAAGGTGTGAACAACCAGAAAAAGATCAGACGACACATGACATTTCAATAATGTCATAACTTCAGAAATCAGATCATGATCAGATTTGTGGTGTGCAGATAAGTGTGCCAGTGTTTTGTTTTTTCTAAATTCCTTTTTGTTCCTGATTTTCAGGTTTACAAGGACTAAGACTGAAAATGTCCAAGATTATTGCAGTGGTGTTGATGACAAGTAAGTCAACAGTCGTGTCTCATATCACGTTGAGTACTTCAGTTCAAATAAAAAATGAAATGTGTTGAAACATCTAGTTTGATAATCCAAGAATGGGCATTCAAAAATCTCTGCTACTCACAGGCACATGTAAACGGCCACCAGGCGTAAATTCACTTACATTTGGAATGAGTTGTTTTGCTCCAAAGGAGACCTGATTAGACAGACCTGAAGACCTGTCTAATCTTACATAATGCTTGAGAATGAAAGTGTTCTTCTTTACATTAATAATGCTTTAGTTAACGTAACTTCTGTCTCCAATCTTTTGCAGTTGTGTCGCTTGTCTTTGCAGATGAAGAAAGGGGTAAGACTGTCACTAATGCTGTCAGTGCCAAAGTGCATGTGGGAAACTATCCAAAATAGTCCAAAGTGTATTCTGGGTTTATTTTACATAGAGTCATGTTGATGGATGGTGTCAATGATTTGCCAGGAAACCAACTAGGGCACTGGGTTTATTGATATTCAACTGTTAAATTGTATATTTTATTTAAACATTTATAATTGACATTTTACAGCTTTTATATAATGTTAATTCATTGTCTTTCTACAGCCAACACTGAAGATGACCCATTCACTTTTGGTAATATATTTGTATATTTATCTGTATGTTGTTATAACTAAAATTCTTACTATTCATTTATTATTTTTACTCTTTGTGTCTTCTTGTAGACTATCACCAGCTGCGTGTTGGAGGTCTGATCCTTGCTGCTGTGCTATGTCTCATCGGCATCACTATTCTGCTCAGTAAGAAAATAATCATTACAATATGAATTAGACAATTATTAGGTGCAAATAATTAATGCACGTTCTTGTTTTTCCAGGTGGCCACTGCAGGTGCAAGTTCAATCAGAATAAGAGGTAACACTTCAAATTTTGTTGTGGGTATAATATTTTAAGTAATATTGTGTAAACATCAAATAACTCTTCAGAAGGAGGACAGGAAGCAATGCACAGCAGATGCTCACTGACCAAGGTGGGTGACCATCTTTTTGTTATTTATTACTGTTTTTTCTAGTGACTAGCATGTATCACTGTACTGTAGGACATACTGATGTGTTACTTTATTTATAAGATCCATTCATATACATTTTTAAAAATATTGTATCGCTATCTGCCGATATTTTCATGTCTATGCTACCTTTTTTTTTGTCCATGGTCCATCTGTTTAGTTTAGTGTAAACACATACAGACACATTATGGAATCTACCCATGATGCTTTGCTAAATGCATCTTGCTGTGTAACAGGTGCTGAGTCTCAGGGTACCTGGCAGACAGAGTAGTGGGAGAAAATAAGCTCCTGTTTCTATTCTCTTCTTGCAGCACTAAATCTAAATACACTAAATATATATATACATGGTGAAAGTTAGGCCCATTGCGAGATGTGTATGCAGCCATTTCATGCATATGTGTATAATTTTTATATAAATATTATTAAATGCTAACAATAGATTAATAATGATTATAATGATAATAATATAATGATTACATTTACAATTACAATTATGGAGTCATTTTCCCCTCAACATTCATCTATTGAAAATATTTTTCCACAATATAATTCAACATAAAAGCATAATTACAGCTGTGGTATCTTAATAAACTTTGTCTATTTTTGTGTTTCCAGGTCGCGCATGCGAATGCTAAATGTCTACAACTCACTGGCTTCACAGACCTGCACTCTCTGCAGAAGAAGTAGCTGAGGCTTTTTAAAACTTTTGTTAGATGCAACAGGAAGTAAACAAGAAAGTGTAGAGCAGAGCACGTGCTGACAGCTGTACGCTTTCTGGAGCCACAGTCCAACAGAGGTTCTCTGTGGATATGCAGCATAAGTAATAGTTTTAATGCCCCATTTCAGTGCCACAAAACACTTTTTAATTTAACACTTTGGTAAAGGTACAACAAGCAGGCTTTTTTTTTTTTTTTTTTTACAATATAAAAATATGTTTTTAGTAATTTCTTTGTGATTATTATTCATAATAACACATATAAGAACAAAATCCAATAGTTGCGATTTTTAATACCATGCAGAAACCCTTAGTATGTTGTACTGGTTTTGCATTTATTCACTTTCAAGATGGAAACATGTTCACAAACGGTCTATCCAATGTTGTTTACTGTAACAGAGTGAATGCTTTTTTGTTTATGTTTTGATTTGGTTGTTCTCTGTTGATTGAAGTTCAACTCTACCAAAAAGTAGTCTGTGTATTAGTCTCTATGAATTGCAAGATAACTCTGGACCATCTAACCTCTTTCATGTGTAAAACTACAGTCAGTGAAATGCTGAATCAAGAATAATGTGTTTAGTTTGAGCGGATATAGGTGTCAAGGATTGCACTGTTCATGTTTATAAAAACAACATTGAAACTAAAGACTGTTTGTGTTAATATGGTTGATACATAAACACATAATACAGGAAATGAGTAATATGGCCCATTACAATGTTAAGAATTAAAACATGTTCAAAACAAGGCCCCGTATAATCGACTGAATCTATGCTTGATCACAAATGAATGAATTTGCAACAGCTCTCACATAAAAAATTTAACACTTTACAGATGCTATGGATGTGCATGATAAAATCTAAAATTAATCAAAAATAATAGTAATAAACATTACACCAACGTTAGTAATGTTAATGTTGTTTAGTCCTATTTGTTTTGTGTTTTGGCGCCATCTTTTGGTGTATTTGAAAATGCATTTTTGGCTACTTTACACAAAAGCAAATAAACTTTCCCGGCGTGAACGTTTCATTGCTAGAGTTTATCCCATTCGTCATTTATCACTCTGCAAGTTTTCTACATCTCAAAACACCAGATGTAAGCCTATTGCTGGTACTTGATCATTTGTGAGGAGACCTTTTTATCTCACGGTTGGTTATGTGTCACACCATGGATCTAATTATAGTTCTGAGTCACACTCATAGGCTGAGTTTTATATCCACACCAGGGGGCGCTGTGGTATGTCTTCTTATAATACGTATTGATAGGGTCTAGTGTTAGTCTCAGATTTTGTGTTTTCCTTCATGTAGACCATACATTGCCCTTTTTTTCTTTTGATGATGCGCAATTTGTTCAACTGTAAAAAGTTTAACTAAATAAATAGCTCTAACTTTTTGTGTGAGCCGCTCAAGATGTGGGAGACCAGTAAACTGCCCTTTTGCCCCTTGGCTACCGCCCTTGGCCCTCCCACCTGTCGTCCAACTTCAATCATCAAGTCTGACAACGTTGGGGGCACACCAGGACCAGCGGCAACAAAAGTAAAAGCACTCCAAAACATTCTCGGACCGAAAAGCAGTAAGGTATTTTCACCAGCGGCCGCATACTCTCCCAGATGAGTCAGAGAGGGTTTGGAGAGTCTGCTCAACCACAATTAATGAGAGGGTCGCCATTTTAAATGAGATCGTGTTCACAACTGACCTACCTTGATATTTTGAACAAACAAAATATCAAGACAAGGACTGTCCGTGGATCTATGGCGTTGACACTGTGTCTTGTGCACATTTTAGGCCGCTGTGATATTTTAAGTGTTTTATTACTGATAAATGTAAAGCCAATTAATAGTCCTTCCATTTAGTGATTTTTATTTCAAAGGGACAAGCGGAAGTGTTGCGCAGTGTCACGGACAGACCCGATACTTGTGGGAGTGGCAAAGTGAACAGCGCTCATGTGTGGGATACCTTAAAACCACGCCACAGGCAAAAAAAACAAACAAACCAAAAAACCCCCCAAAAAACACTCACACAGAAGAGCGCTTCAGAGAGACAAGTAAATCATGGAATATAAATATCCGATCGCTTCTGAGGACAAGGCGCCCATGGCAGGCCAACATGACCCTCCACCGTACCAGGACGGGCCAGCCATGGGATACCCACAGCCTACAGAGCAACAAGTGAGCTTCTAGTGTTTTACTCTTTTTTTTCTTTTTTCTTCTTTCCAGTAGCTAATTAGTCAAATTGTTCCGATTTATTAATCTACTTTGGTTTGAAATAAGAAAGAAAGCTTTAATGTTATTGCCTGTGAACAAAACCACGGACTAGGAATGTGCGCATTCCTTGTCTGTGATGTTTGCACCAAAATGACACGGAACATGTAGGCCTACATTTACTGTTTTTAATGAAAAACCTATTTAGTTTGCAATCAAAAAGATATTCGATCAACCTCAAACAGCATTATTACCTTATCTTTTTCTGGGTCAAATTCTAGTCTAAACAATGAATTGGTTAATATAAATACTAATTGCTAGATTAATAGCGAAATAATGTTTTGTTGCAGCCCTAATGCGTAGTCTAATATCTGATTTAGTCCAGATTTTATTCAGTTTCTTTTTAAGAAGAGAGTAAAAAGTAAAGCTTCAATTTAATTGTGTTTTTTCTAACTATGTCTTGACCAATGGTTTATAATGGGTAAACACTGGTGGGTGGTAGGTTCACCTCCATGCACTTGCAGTGCTTCATTGTTGTTTCTTTCTTTACAGTTTGCTGGATATCCACAGCAGCCGTACCCGGGACAGCCGTACCCGGGACAGCCGTACCCGGGACAGCCGTACCCAGGACAGCCGTACACGGGGCAGCCGTACCCCGGACAGGTCTACCACGGACAGACTGTGATTACTGTACAACCCCAAGCACCTCTGTCTCCCCCTGAAAACGACTACCTGGGATACTCCATCTTCACCCTGCTCTGCTGCTGTATGCCATTGGGGATTGCTGCTTTGGTTTACTCAATCATTGTAAGTTTCCCTGTTTTAGATATCAGATTCATTAAAGAGTATAACAATACAAAAAAGTAAATTGACTGTAAGGGGGAGGAGCAATACTTAACAATTTTCAAACAAACTCAGACTTTAAAGCTAAATTTGGTTGACATAAAAAAAAAAAAGTTTTTTTAAATTCACGGAATATTCATAATTACACAAGTCTTAGTATGGGCAGGCAGGAGTAGCCTATATTTAATGACATTTACATTAGTATGAGATTTGCAATCTCTTTAATGTTCTTCATGTGACATTTGAAGCACTATTGGGCAATTAATTCAACACTTTTACAATGTCGCTCTCCTATACTCTTAGGATGCGTTCACACTTGTCCTGTTTGAGCCCAGTTTAGTCCTGATGTCTTTTATTTATTTATTAACTTTCTTTAACCAGGTAGGACCCATTGAGATCAAAACCTCTTTTTCAAATGGATAAAAAGTAGCAGCATTTAAAAGAGCAGCTTAAGATAAAAACAGGAACTACATTTAAAAGCACAGGTCCAGTTCAAGTCCTGGTTAAGTCCTGGTGTAGACCAGGTTTTGTTATGGGTTTAATGAGAATTAATTTCCTAATGTTGGTGCGATTTATGTGCAAGTGAGAACGCACCCTCAAAGTATCTGGGAGAATAATGTCTTGTCTTTGAATTTTTCTTACTTGCTTCTTAAATGTATTTGATAATGTTGTCATCTAATTTTCCATTTTCTCAAACTGTCTGTGCCATTTTTCTTCTCTGAGAGCACTGTCTGGTTGACAACAATAGAGGGTCTGTTCCATGTGGCCATTCAAACTGAGAGTGGGACTAAGTCACGGCAGTTGCAATTTGTATATCTAATTTCAGTCAGAGTAATGTTGTTTTTTATTGAGTTTTGTTGAAGGCTTGATAAATGGTTCTCAAACTGTCAGGCATATGGTGGTCTTGAATTTGTCCTGGTTTTTTTTGCATAGTGTTTGAGTATGTCTTGTTTTAAAACAGTCTTAGATCAGATTTAACCTGACCTGGTTCTGGTTTAGCTCTAGTTTATGTCTGGTTTATTCATCAGGCTTTCTGGTATTTAGACCCAGTTTCTTATTAGAGGGATCTGACCACTAGTTCATTCCGTGTACAGAGCAAACTATAAACATTGTTACTGTGCTCCTTTTTTCTCCGTCTTGTATGACTGCTGCCTCATTCCAGGAATAGCCAGGCTGCAATGCAATTTAAAGTGGCCTAGACCCTGACATGAACTCAAGATTGTAAATAGGGAAGCATGGCTGGTGTAATAATGATCATCTAAGTGGTCATCCATTTTGCAAGGGGGGTCAGTTACTCTTGTGAAATAATAGAAATCCCTGAACTTGTGGTAAAATAATTTGTATCATGGTCTGTTTAAAGCATGTGCGTTTGTATCCAAGGTGACAGTAAAAATCAAAATGTGATCTGATCCCTGTGACAATATGTTCTTTTGACGATATGATCATATTGCGATTCAGTGCTTCTCAGTGCTCTTGTTGATATTTTTTGGCATATGACTTCATCTGTAGTTTGTGTTTAGTAGTTGCATAGGGAAGTATGGACAGTATGGAAATTAAAACTGAAGGGTTTGTTATCTCTTCCTCAAATTGTTAATCCTGTCAACTGCCGAAAAATACTGTAAGTACTTGTTCCAGAATTGCTCCAGGCTTGTCAGGACATGTCGGCCTAAACTTTGTGCTAAAAATGCCTAAAGAGCCCACATGAAAAAACACAGCTTACGCCATTTCAGTCGTTAGATGCAATAACAAGACGCTACAGTATATGTGAAGCCCCCACTGACAGCTGCAACCGATGTAAAAGGTCACACTTCCTGTCAAAGATGTAGGAATCAGCAGGCTAATGATTAAACTGACGTAATAAAACCATCTGTCTCAATTGAGAAAAACAGGTGACATTACAGGCCAAGTCAGAAATCAGTTCTGCGACAATGAGTATAAATTTATTACCATACTGTGGACAATCCCATGAAGCAATAACATTTCCATGGAGACAAAGGAGTTGCATATCTGCCACCAGAAAAGTTACTTAATACACCTTTAAAGAGAACACCTAAATAATATATTTTGTACCCATTTGTGGCCAGCTGTTGTCAGTACAAATTTTTACTAAATGTCGAACAGAACCCTCTGGAAATGTTATATTAGTCATTATAATTGCCATTGATCCATTAGATCAATGGTAATCTATTAGTCGTGCAGTCCTTATTGTGTCCTTTTTTGGCGCCTGGTTTTGATTTCAAACAAAACCTTAAAAAAGGCTGTCATCTGGATGCTGTTTTGAAAATCAAGACATTTCGACTTCCATCCAGAAGTCATTTTCAGTCAGTGAGCTGGTCTGAGAACTTTGGTTTAAATGCTACTCTGAGTTGGGAAAGCCCTGCCTACAGGGAGGAGTCACTGATAATTGGCCTGTCTTTGTTAGGTTAATAGCGTGCCCTGCCTAGTTTCACCTGAAACTAAACTTGTTATGGTAGCCTTTTGTTCTATTGTCCTTTGTTAGCTGACTGTTGCTCCCTCTTCACTGCTGATTGGCATGTGACTGGTATAGACTTGGACCAGGGTGTTAGGAGGCTGTCATAAATCTTAGCTAAATTGAATCTTAAACCCCCATTCCTGTTTAGAGCGGGATTCTGTCTTTTCACAAAAATAGCTTCCTTTACTCCTCTTTCAAACCAGTACTTCTCCCTGCTCAAAATCTCCACCTCACTGTCTTCAAACGAGTGGTTTGTTGCTTTCAGGTGCAACATTTTGTACTCCACCTGATCTTCTGTGCTGGTACAGGCTTTTGAGCAGTGGCTGTTTAGTAGCTCCTATGTACACGTTCTTTGCAGCCGTCCTCACTGCACTCTATCAAATACACTACATTGCTCTGTAGTGTAGTGTACAGAGCAATGCCTTGTCCTTAGGGTGGACCAGTTTCTGTCTTAATGTGTTGCCCGGTTAGAAGTAAACAGGAATGTCATGTTGTCTAAAAATCCTGTGTAGTTTCTCAAACAGACCAGAAACATAAAGGATAGACACCCCCCTCCTGCTTGGTTCTATATCCCTTTTGTCCTGTTTCTTGGCTCTTCTTTTGACTTTGTTGAAGGCCCATTTTGGGTAACCACAAGCTGAGAGGGCCTGCTTGAACATGTTTGTCCTCCTTTTTCTTTCCCTCTGAGCTGGTGGGCACTTTGTGGGCTCTGTGTCGTAATGTTCTGATCACACCCAGCTTGTGCTGCACTGGGTGTTTAGAGTCAAAGAGTAAGTACTGATCTGTGTGCTTAGGTTTCCTGTATACTTCTGTCTGAAGTCTGCCTTTCTCCCTTATGATTGTGGAACAATCAAGAAAAACCAAGCGTTTGTCCTTTGCATCCTCTGATGTGAACTTGATGTTCGAGTCCACAGCATTAATATGCTCTGAGAACGCTTCTAGTTCTTATTCTAGTTCTTATCACAAAGATGTCATCCACGTAATGCTCTGCAAAGAGGAGGAAGGCAGACTGCAGACAGACGTATACAAGAAACCTACCTACACAGATCAGTACTTAATCTTTGTCTCTAACCACCCACTGCAGCACAAGGTGGATGGAACGATGGAACACTCCTGGACAAATGACTTAAAAAAGCTTGTTAAAAAAACTGAAATAATCACAGCTGGTTTTTGTTCTATACAGCAGTTTCTTTTTCTTAAATAAACAGAAGTAAGTGTTTTATATTATTTAGACAAAACTAAGAAAATGAGGACTAATCAAGCAAGTCATATAGTACCATACAAACACAGACATGAACAGGGCACTAACATAGCAGCCCTTTGATTATTAGAATTTCATCAACTGTATTCAGTTCAGCCCTTTCTCAGAAACACTAGCCAAGTTGTATTCAGCCTACACCATTCTTCAGTTAGCCACTGCAACTGAAAGACAAAAAACATACAATGTATATCATCCATAAATACAATATATACACAACATGTGTATACAAAAACTTAAAGTGTGAATAAAACTAGTCTAAATGGCGGATTCCTGTTTCCTCCATTAATTATTGACATTGGTCTAGATTTACTGACTGGAATTCAGAACAATAAGGGCATCTCACCTCACAAGATACTCAGTTTCAAAGCTCCAGGTAAAACACTTATGCCTTGAGTCAAAGATACTAGGCTGTATCTTAAACATATAGGCTAGTCTATTTAACCCACGAGAACAGGCGGCATAGTCAGATTGCTCCCAAGTTTCAACACAACAGAAAACATTGTCATGGCAAATTTAACATGGTTATTTATCAAGAGTTTAAGAAGAATGTATGGTGACAATAAAGAAACTTGAAACCTGAATGGTAAATTGTTGGTATGGTATTGTTAGTGATGCAACCATCACTAACAATACAATAACTTTAGTGTCTTGGAAAATAGAATAATAAAACAGATTACTGTAATTTCCAATGGATCACTTTTACAGGTGTCGACACTCCCTTCCCAGTTGCTCTTCCCTTCACGTGATTATATTGTTATTGGAAGCAAATATGCCTGTCAGATGCCTACAAAATAATAAACCCATAACCACTGTTCTATTTCTATGCTGAATGCAAATATAGTTATAGTAATGAGGCAATTATTTACTCAATGGTTTTCTACATAAGTAAAATAACCTAAATTGAACATGTTCTGTGGTGATGATGGATAATATACAGTGAGTCCTGTGATAGGAAATTATGAGCTTTTGCTTGTAACTTTTAAGTCATAAACCTTCATCTGCGGTCATATCCTTATATGAGTGCGAACTTATCCTTACCAAACAAATCCTCCATAAATGTTTTCCCTTATCTGATCGGTAACTTTATTAAGGGTGCAAATGGTTGTTGTAATAATCTGAAATGGAAAGTACTGGGTAAAGAAGAGGTTTATGTTTTGTAGCTATTGCCAGGTGTCCATACTCTATGAGAATGTATATCTTGTAATTTGTCATGACTATTCTAGGTTTCTTTTACTTACAGCTTTGACTCTAATGTTATAATCTCTATTATTCACCTTCCAAGTAGACTAGTATGCTACTTTATATGCAACTCTACCTCTTTGTAAGGCCACTATGCTCTTGCATGTACAACATGGAAAATGCTGATCATTCTTCTGTATCAACTTTGAACTTTGACACTGCACCTAACTGCACGCAATTCACTTTGTTTTTGTGCTGCCTATGTCTCATATACCTTTATCAATCCACTACTACACCATTGTAAGAGGGATCAATGGCTTCTCGGGCTTCTGCTTCTTGTATCGCTGTGATTAAATATTCACTGTATCTCAGTCATGCAGTCTTATGTTTAACTTAAAATATCTCATTTTATTGTTCCTGCCAGACACGGGAAGCCAACAACGTTGGAAATCGAGCAGAGGCAGAGCGAAGCAGCCGCTGTGCTCGAACACTTAACCACACCGCCCTTGGATTGGGTCTTGTGACGCTTGTCCTCGCCATCATCTATGTAATTGTTATCGTGACACTTTCACACAATTAGTATGCAACTAAATTATTGGATACTTGCTAATTATGTGAACATTTTGGAGGCTTCAGAGAAATTATATTGTGTATTATTCAAAATGTATGTTGTTATATGTTTTTTCCAATATTAGTCCCCATATTTCACCTTCATTAGGTCATTGTATGGTATTACTAGCACACAGTTTGCTGCTATGCATAAAGCAAATTATGGGTGTGTCGGTTTTTTTTGCAGCTCACCATTTAAGATTGGATAAGTTTGGAGACATCTTGCTGTCAAACGTGGTCCAAGAAAAGTCCTCGACAAAATTTACATAAATGTTTTTACATGTTTTTTAATCAAGAACAATTTTATGTTTTCACTTTATACATTTTAAATAAAACACTTTTGCTCTCCCTGCTGTGTACTTTATATTTAACATTTGCAATTGCACTCGTGGAACACATTATAGTGTCTGCAATATTTTGATGACCTTATTTGTATGATGCTTGTTGTCTGCTTGTGTCTTTTTTTTAGATGACTTTTTAGATTTCCAATTAGAATGATACCAACAGAAGGTGTAAGGACACAATAAGTCCTTTTAACACCTGATGAGCTCATGAACTTCAACAAAAATATGCAACACTGAGATGCACAACACTGAAACCAGGGCTACAGTCGTTTCTCAAACTGTGGAACGGTGCTGCAAATCCAATTATACATTTCTTTTTTTGTGCTTTTTTTAAAACAAGAGAGTGAAGTACCATGCAACATTTTTTTTCCTGTGAATAAACCTATTTGAACAGGATTACTTGAACCTCAGAGCAGTGAGAGGAGAAAAACCTACATAAAAGTAACAGACATCCAAATAAAATTAAGGAACACAGAGTTTAAAGTAATAGTCCCTCTTTGTACAAAGTCTGTCAAATGTGTCCATTACGAAACCGATCATTTTCTGTAAACAGAGCATAAGTCAATCCAGTCCTTAACTGTTGGTGCAGTTTGCGCATTTGCGTCATAGATTTTTATTGTGATCATGGCCTTCTTCTTTACAGCCAGGCGAATGCTCCGAAAGAGTCCATGGCAGGAGAACCAAATGTTCTGTTTTTTTTTTTTTTTTTTTGATACCATTTGCCAAAACAACATGTCTGCCCTTTCCCACTTATTTATAATATATGTAGTGGAATGGCTGTCCAGAGTATTAATGCTTTGACATAATTGTTCTGATTTCTGTCTTAATAAAAATTTCAATCAGCGGGATATAATGGTCATCAGTGCTTTATTTAATTTCTTGGTTGTAAAACTTTATGCACAACTGTTACCATTGCTTTCCTATTGCATGGAGGCTGAACATGACCTTGTTTTCTCATCAGACTCGAGAGGCCAATCGCACAGGAGACAATGCAGAGTGAAACCGCTAATGTCCCGTAAACCTATGGTATTGTCACCACATCTAAACTATGTAATGTCTAATCTGAAAATATATTTGACCGGTTTGTTCCTTCTAAAAGCAGCCTAAGTCCATACTGTACATGTATGTGGAACACACTTGCAAAATTGTAAATTCATTATAAAAGACGTGTTTTTGTTTTTTCCCCCAACTAGATTTAGGTTTGTAATGTCAAGATGTGACGTTCAATTTTAAGTGTCAACTTTTGATCTGCTGCCCTCTACTGATCACTCAGATCAAGAGAATAATAATGGCACATCCACTCAGTTGCTTTACAATTTCACGCAGACAGTATTCATTCACCTCCCACAAATAGCTGTCTCAAATGCCCCGAGGCTGACTGACGAAAGATTGATGGCAGTTCAATACCATCACCACTTACACACACAATACAAAGAGCTGGAAGCAAAATTAGGTTTACGCTTAAGTGTGTAAAAACACAAACCGACTCTTAAGATGCAAACTTTATTGAATATGTGCCAAATAAAATCAGAAAAGTAACAAGAAATAATATAAATATAACAAAGTACTCCCACAACAGTTGACAAAAAATCATAAGTTTTATAGAAGACACACTGGTATGTAGTAAGAGCTTCTGTGTGTATAATTGGCATAAAATGCACAGCGAACAATGAATGGGGATAAACATTTTGTTTTGAGATGTGGCAGCTGTCACTGACTTGTGTTGCTGAATTACAATAAATAATTTCCAGACTGAACTGAAGGCCAAACAGTGTTTAACAAGGGCATGCATCATCTCCATGTTTATTGTACATTTATTCAATATTTACACTTTCCTTTTCTCTTGTTGCTCATCAGCAACATGTCATTAGAATAAAATAATCTCTACATTCTTTTCACGAAAGATTAAGGTGTAATTACATCAGTACTTTAAATAGCACATTTAAAACTAGCGCTGTAGAAGAAGCAATAATTTCCCTTATTGATAGATCAGTAAGTGCTTTAATGTGGAAAGTCAAGCAATTAGAATCTGCTTTACGTTTAAACAACCACATACATGAAACAGCACAAGATTAACTGCAAAGTACTTGGTGCGTGAATGAAAACTAATTTCCTTCAATACCGTCTTTTCATATATAGCTATCAATTAGTTATAATATATACAAGTACATGATTGAGAAATTATTTTGTTCTTAATAAGAGCGGATGGCAGGAGGAACATGGGCACAATCCTGCTCATCCAGAGATTGGTCGATAACAGGACGGTACTCAAGAGTCACCTGGGAAGACACAGAAAATTAATGCTTTGGTTCATCTAATTTTGGTAAAAGCAAATGTAGCGGAATTAGTGACACAGTACCTTTCCAGACTTGGGGTCAACATATGACATGGTGTGTTTCCTCCAATGCTGTTCGAAAGGCTTCTTCTCCTGACCCTGCAGGGGCTTGGAGTAGTCATACTCATCAATGCGATCCTAGATAGGGACAAAAAAGCATAACTAAAAACATAAAAGATACCAACTGCACAATAAACTATTCAATATAAAATTAAACGGACCTTAAAGTCCTCTCTAGCATGGGCTCCTCTGCTCTCCTTCCTCTGCTCAGCAGAGTGGATCGTCTGCACAGCATTCAACATAAGGTTTTGCAGCTCCAGAGTTTCTACCAGGTCAGTGTTCCACACAATGCCTGTACAATAAAGTAAAAAGTTAAACATACAGTTTCAAAGATGTAAAGTGAAATGAGACAAGTTATTACCTCTATCAAAAGTCTTAATGTCTTCCATAGTTGAATATATGGCATCCATCTTGTCGCAACCTTCCTTTAGCACAGCTCCAGTACGGAACACAGCAGCATGAGCCTGCATGGTCTGGATCAAAGCACAAAAAGCTTTTATTATTTCGAATGACAGCCCATTGTAAATATAAAATGTATTTTACCTTCTGCATATTAAGTCTAATTTCAGATGTTCTCAAGGAACCATTTGCATATCTCAACTTATCCAAGTTGGCCACAGACTCCTCTCCTGCATTAGGTTTCAAAGGGGATAATTTCTCCCCTAAAATAAACTGAGGTCAGTATTTCTTTCCATGGTCAAATATGAGAAACATATGTAGAAGAAATCTTTACCTGGTTTGTGTTCTTCAGCAATTGTGAGAGCACAGGCTCTGCCGAACACCACCAAATCCAAAAGGGAGTTGGCTCCGAGGCGGTTGGCACCATGGACACTGGCACAGGCCGCCTCACCACAGGCATATAGTCCAGCGACCACCTTGTCTTTTCCATTCTCATGAGTGATCACCTGAATGGGTACAGCCATGTGAGATATGGCGGCTATTAAGAATCCTAAATTAGGTTAAATACCTACCTGACCCTTATAGTTGGTGGGTATTCCCCCCATGTTGTAATGTACAGTGGGAAGAACAGGAATTGGCTCCTTTGTCACATCAACTCCAGCAAAGATCATTGCCGTCTCTGAGATTCCGGGTAGCCTTGCAGCCAACTGCTGAGGCGGAAGGTGGTGCAGCTGCAGGTACACATGGTCCTTGTCTGGACCAACACCCCTGAACCACAAGACATCGAATACAAAAAGCAATCATAAAGACAATGTAGACAAGCAACAACATTTTCAAACTACTTTGTAAAAAAAAAAAACAAAACAAAAAAAAATCACCCCTCCGCCTGTATCTGAAACCTGAAACAATATCTGCAATTGCTATGCTTCCTATGGTGATTAACCATTTGAGGCCATTTGAGCACTAATTAGAAGACTGGTGAAAATCTGGACAATAAAAACACATGGAGCAAGATATAAAGTAGTCTAAGGCAGGCGTTCTCTGTTGAGGGAAACGGACTACACCTGCAGGATATTTGAAACATGAAAAAACCCCACAAATCTATGTATGTTTTCTGCTATACGCCATTATAATAGTGATAAAAGTTAGGAGCATTTTTTATACCTGCCCTCTCGAATTTCAATCGTCATTGAGCGTGACACTACATCTCTGGATGCCAGGTCTTTAGCGTTGGGTGCATAGCGCTCCATAAATCGCTCTCCTTCACTGTTGATTAGGATTCCTCCCTCTCCACGGCAGCCTTCAGTGATCAGGCATCCAGCTCCATAAATACCTGTACACAATAACACAGATTTCTATATAAATGGAAGACAGCCAAACAAAATACAGAATTCCAATAAAAACTGTTTTATATCAATTATAGATTTTAGAGAAAACATAAAAGCTTAAATTAAATGAATGTTCCAATAATACAGTCATTATATTTTGCTTTACAAAATTGAAAATTTCCTACCTGTAGGATGAAACTGCACAAACTCCAAATCTTGGCAGGGGAGACCAGCTCGAGTAACCATCGCATTTCCATCACCGGTGCTTGTGTGTGCAGAAGTACAGCTAAAATAGGTACGCCCATAACCCCTATAAACGTAGAAGTAAAATATTATTTTATTTGTGTAGATTATAAAGAAGTAACTTTGTATCAATGCCCACCCAGTAGCAATGACAGTATTGTTGGCTCTGAAGCGGTGGATAGAGCCATCTTCCATGCATAAAGCAATCACTCCTTTGCACTCGCCATTCTCCATGAGCAGGTCAAGGGCAAAATACTCCACAAAGTAACTAGTATCATAACGAAGTGACTGCAAAAGGGAAGAAGACTATGATTTAGCTTTTAAAAGAGCAGACTTGCATGATTATACAATAATAACCCACCCGTCCATAGAGTGTATGCAGTAATGAATGTCCAGTTCGATCTGCTACACAGCAGCAGCGATGGGCTTGACCTCCTTTTCCATACTTAAGGCTCTGGCCACCAAAGGCCCTTTGGTAAATCTTGCCATCCTCAGTACGGCTAAATGGCATGCCAAAGTTTTCCAACTAGACAATAAGAAATTGTCAAACATTAATACAAAAATAAATATAAATGCCAGATCATCCATACAATACTTTTCAAACATGTATTAATGAATGTCATGATCTCACCTCGACTACAGCTGCAGGGGCTTGTTCCGTCATGTAGTGGATGGCATCCTGGTCTCCCAACCAATCAGATCCTTTCACTGTGTCATAGAAATGCCACCTCCAGTCATCCTCTTCCATATTTCCCAGTGCTGCATTGATACCGCCCTATACACACAAAGGAATAATAAAGCAAGTGTATAATAATGTTATTCAGTTGTAAAGCTTGTACTTTGAAGCAGCTTGCTGCTTACCTGTGCAGCCACAGTATGGGACCGGGTGGGAAACAGCTTGGTCACACATGCCGTGTTAAAACCTGCCTCAGAGAGACCAAAGGCAGCTCTCAGACCTGCTCCTCCAGCTCCAACGACCACAGCATCAAACTCATGATCCACAACTGGGTACTGGGTAGAGATCTGAAAAGAAAACGATGATCATTTCATGTAAGAATACTACAGATGTCATACATCTGCCACTGGTATTCACAGTTAACTTACATCTCCAGACACTTTTGCATTGTTCTTCTTCCCATAAACAGAGAAGTGAAAATCACTGGAGCGTTCCACTGCAACAGCAGGAATCTGAAAAGACAGCGTCTTTAGTTGTACATTTGTATGCCTCCAAATAACTAAGATAAGATATTAAACTAAACTGAACTAAGATACATTAAAAAAGATAAATACAGCCAGACAAATAAAATGTTAATTTAGTACTCTTAAGGATTAAAATAAAAATACAACTACATCTACACTGTGTGAGAAACACAATAACAAGTGAAGCATGAGGCTCAAAACAAACCCCTTTAGCCTCCTGTTAGCATGTTAGCATTAACAGCTCATGGACAAGGACAGAGCAATCCAACTTGGCAGAGTTGTACGTCAAATAAGTGAGTATTATTCACAACAATGTTAAAGTAACGTGGGTTCTACCCATTGATGTTTTACATTATTTTCATCAGGAAACCATAATAGTAAAAGGCATTATTTTTGAAGGTGTCACATTGAGCTACATAAGAGCTTACGCAAGGCACTGAGAGACAGTTACGAAAGCCAAAGACAGCTCATATTTCAAAGATCATGGTACTCATAGACACATTTTTTATGACATATGTGAGTTATCTGTCTCCTAGGATGTGTACTTACTGCTTTAGATTTCAGTAAAGTCCTTTTAGAGAGGAGTCTGGATGCTGCGCGGACACTCGCCATGTTGACGGCAGAGACAGCTCTATGTGAGAGACTGAGGAGGGTTGGGACAAATCTGCTGCACAGGATCGAACCATTCTCTAAACATGGGGGTGCTAAGTACTAAATAACATCTTGGAATTATTTGAACTAATTAACGTAGACCTGAATCCTCGTTGATCATCTTGAGAATGCCAGGGAAGTGCATTATAATCTTACATAATTGTACATTACCTACTTTATTTTGCTATGAATTAGAATATGTTTCAAGTAATAACCTGTTTAAGACAAGTGCACGTTACCCATAACACGCAACAAAAATTGTATAAGGTTTGGTCGACAGGACTAATGTATAAGTGACCTAGACTTTTCCTTCAAGGTGAGAATATGCACCAGTTATTTTATAGACACATGGCCAATGTTTACATTCATGTGTCAGTTGTTCCTCTGTTTTGTCCCTTTTGCCATCAGTGCCAGCAGCTTGTGCTGGCGAATGAAAGCTAGCATTAGCTCCTAGCCTTGTTTGTTTGAGATGAGAGCTATATTATTAGGACCTTATCATACTCAAAAGGTTTCAGATGGCAGCTAGCACCAGTTTTTTCTGACAACCTAAACATGTCGACTGTGTTACAACCACTGATTATGGTGACCACCTCAAACTGTAGACACCTGGAAAGACGCACTGACTAGGGAAATGTCCAGTAGGATAGATAATAACTGCATAAACATGCAATGAGATTTTTAGTTTTTAAACTGGAGACTGGAATAGCAATAGGTGCCTTCAAATTACAACCCAGAAATCCAATACACCCCCCAAAATACCATGTTTTATATGTGAATAGAAAACGATTCATGTGACCTCAGTGACAAAGGGGGACATTTTCTAAATACGTCAGATGGCTGTACAGGACAACTAAAAGAAGAATGGACCTTACCATTGACGTTACTACTTTGTCACCGTAAACTTCACAACATGCATTCATGTCTAAATCCTGGATTAACCATGTTATCAACCCTTGACAAAGTGACAAAATAATCAATAAGACATAATCTGTCTGATTCCTGTATAATTTGAAGGAACCATTTACGATTGTCTCTCTCTAGCCCCAATGAACAACTTGAATGACCCTCCCAGATGGAACATCCAACCGGACGGTGGAGGACGGGGCCCAGAGGCTGAGGATGGGAATCAGTGGAACTATGCCCTCCTTGTGCCTATGCTGGGACTGGCTGCCTTTCGTGAGTGGTGTAACAACAATATAATATAATATAAATATAAAGGACAGATTTGGGTCTTTTGAAGGCTTGGAATCGCGGGGTCCTTCATGATTCGTTATGATACACGAGACATGGTTGACTACAATAATGTCACAGTTTTGCAATGCATGTGATGGTTGATAAATTGCACAAGATAAGAACCAAATACAATTTAACACCAGTATTTCTTTGTTAAACCACTACATGCACATTTTAATAATCAAGTCAGTTGTATAACATGAACAAATTTACTTTTACAGAACAAAATTGTGCTGTCACAAAATATATATTTTTAGAATCCACAATGACGATACATGTCATTGTAAATCACCAAATTTTGTTGCACATCCCTAGTTGCCTCGAAAAATCCAGACTCTGGTCGGCATTTGAGTCCATTAGATTTCTAGGGCGGAGCAAACCCGAGCAAACAGGAAGCCGAGTAAACCAATCAGAGTTTTACGCTGTACTGTATAGTGGTCACACCACTTTTAGTGCTGTCCGAATGTCCAACAGGTGAAAAAGTAGTGCCCAGCGCTGGTTACTAGACCGATCAATATTGACCACAATGCATTGCGAGAGTCGGAAAAACCACAGCAGACTGAATGTTTAAACGAACTGTTGAGCCGAGATTGTGAACAAACCGTTACCCGCAGCGTTGCTGGCGTTAGCCGCTTACCTTAGCTTGAGCTGTGAATAGATCGCAAATCTCCAGCAAAAAGTTGAATAATCCAGTCCATTTGATGTTTAACGGGCGATCTATGGTTAATAAAACTTGTATGGTGTTTATTAGTCCATAAATATGTGGCGGCTTTGATCCATATTCATTACAGAAATAAATTTTTATCGGAGTTTCGACAACTTTTTTTTCCCTCCCAGACGCCAGAATCACGTGACGTGCAGCGAGGAGAAAGTAGTGCGCTGCGTGTCCTAATCGCTCCAGGATTGAGGGGACTATTTAGTCACTGAACGGAGCAGGACTATGTAGTGACTGAGGGGTTAGAGAAGAAGAGAGAGTGTGGACATTCGGACACAGCCTTTGAGAATACGTGTGTTGTAGCCAACTCTGCTACTTCTGCCGCGCTAGAATGACGCCGTTTGCGTCACTGAAATAAGCAAATCTGATTGCT
This sequence comes from Rhinogobius similis, assembly GCA_019453435.1. Taxonomy (NCBI): domain Eukaryota; kingdom Metazoa; phylum Chordata; class Actinopteri; order Gobiiformes; family Gobiidae; genus Rhinogobius; species Rhinogobius similis. The sequence goes on along the minus strand of CM033626.1, from coordinate 19,186,141 downwards.
CGGTACGTTTTGGAGTTGACTAGAGGCACGGCGGAGGGCAGGGCAACCAGACTGATATATCGTGTATAAGTAATACATAGATATATCATTCTGGACTTGCCAGGCAACATCCCTAGGTCTGACTTTTAATTGCTTTACAGGCTGGATTTGGACTAGAGACTCGCAAAGGGAAATCCAAATCGTCAAATCTCAATATGAAAAAGATGTATCCATAATAAGAGATGAAATGGAGGCACGATACCGGGAGACGCTGGCAGAGAGGCGCAGGGCAGCGGCTTCACTGGAGCTTGAGCTGGAGAAGGAGCGGCAAAGAGTGACGGGCTATAAACAAGCTTTGATTTCACAGAGTCAGCAGCTGATGGAGGAACGGAAAAAACTTCAAGAGGTAATCTGAACACTGGTCATTTTCAAAGTTTATTCTGATTTCTGTGAAGAGAGGATCCAACAATGTTACAGAGGGAATTCCTAAATTGTCCAGCCTGTTGCCCATATGTTACTCTGGTTTATCTCTGTTTTCTCCTGCTTTCTCCCGCTCCCATGTCAAAATCAATATAGACTTAGCCTGCCAGTTCAAGGACAATTATCAGACGGCAGTGTTGGAAATTATACTCCACAATCCACATTTTGCTTTGCAACGTTGGCCATATTAACCATTTGGATGTTGTGCCCTTAACATATTTTTGGGGAATTGTGAATTTGAGATGTGAACATTTGCCTGCTAGTATTTGTGTTGGTGCTGCCCACAACTTGGGATATCAAGATTGTTTGGTTTTAATTCTACAGACTGTACCCCTAGACTTATATATTTGCAAGTCATGGAGGAGGAGGCAAACACACATGAATGATTCACTTTTAACTTTTTTTTTTTTTTTTTTACTTCTTTTACAAGGAACGAGATGCTATGGAAGAAGAGAAGGGAAGGCTGGTGAAGAGTGGTGTGGCTGGAGCTCTCTTGCACCAAGCTCTGCAGAGAGAGAATGAATGGCACCAGCGAGCAACTACCACTCTGAACGAGCTAGAGGACCTCCTAGTGGATCGCCAGAGCGCCTACTGCTCTATTATTCTGCCAAGAGAGCAACGTTTGGAAATGGAGAAAAACATACTACTGAAGGCTGTCAAGGACCCCGCTGTGTCAGAACTTAATCTTGAGTCGGACTTGAAGGACATTTTCAAGAGAGACAAGTATTGTGCAGACTTACTTAATATGGACAAGAGGAAGAATGGGAGTTTAATGTGGGTCTATCTTAAATACTGGCAACTGCAAGTCACTGTTCAGAAACACAAGAGAGCGGAAGATGCACTTTTAGGAAAAACAAAGTGAGAAACAACTGCACTGCAAAATGGAATGATTTTAGCTTAAATGCAAAAATAAAATGGGTTTACTTCTTTAGCTCAAAATGTCCATCTATTTCTTTGTTATTTAGAGGCACACTACATATGTTTGTCTCCATGGAGATGTTATTGCTTTGCCTGGAATGATCCACAGTATGGCATTAGTCTCATCTGTCCTGCATGTATTTGGTTATTTGTTTTCATAACAAAGAAAATCCCTTGAGAAACATTTTCACAGTCAACAGAGTCAACTCTTCATAGATCTGACCTATAAATGGGCCTGGCGGTGTTACCTGCGTGTTTACATGGAGATAGACAAGTTGAATGCCATTCACAGTGCAATATATTCAAGGCAAAGAAATAATAATAGTATCTCCATGGGGAAAGGCAGAACCTCCAACGGAAAAGTTAAATAGTGCATCTTTTAAAACTTGTCCAATAAAAGATGCAACCCTGTCTGTACGAATAAATCCATAGTTTTATTTTCTGTAATAACAAATCTGCAAAAGTGGTACATGTGTCACTTGCTTGTGCTATTTCAGAAATACATTCAAGATTTTTTATATTTTTTAAATTACAAAACAAAGTATAAGCACATTCTAAAGTAAGTTTGAAAGGCTGTAAACCAAAGCCCAAGCAAATACTTTTTGGCATGCTTTGTGGCAAATAAAAGTTGAAATTACTGCCACATTTTCACAACTTAAGACTCAAGAGTTTAACAAGGTTCTGCAAATACGGTACAAGAGATTATTTGCATGCAACTGATACAGTTACTCTCTCTTCTGCCCCACATATTGAGGTGAAGGCATCAAGCTGACTGCCCTGAAGTTAGTTTGAACAGGCTTAGTCAGGGGTTCTCCTGTGCTCTCTATTATTCTCGGTTTTGAGAATTCAAAAGTGTTTTCTTCTTTGAAGGGACCACTGATTTTCTGGAGTGGTAACTGGTGCTCTGTCATGCGTCCGTCTTTGCTGCTCAGCTTCAGTGTCTGGTTCAGATTCCTCTCAACAATGAAGTGGACCACCTGTTGCTGCTCATAACTCTCTTTGCCAGAGCAGTTTTTCTCTGACAGTGTTTGCCTTAAAGTCAAATTATAAACCATTATACAATGTTTAAAATAGTTTTCTTTACTAAAAACACTGACCAATGTACACAATGCACGGTCTTTAATAAAATAGTACCTGTATTGCGGTCTTGTTTCCATCACCAGACTTATCCAACAAGCCTGATAGCGCTCATTTGTCCGGTGGTTTTCCTCCTGAACATCACAGAAGGAGTTCACCAAGTAGCAGCCACCACGACTAATGCAATGCATTGTTCCAGCAAGTAAAGGCTGTGCCCTCCTTAAGAGAAACAGATAATTAAACTAAACTATAAAACTACCCCCCGAGCGCTGTATAGAGTCTCAGATTGTTTAGCTGTTTGGAAGCCTTTTAAATATCATCAGTGGGTTCTATTTTTACTCCTTTTGCATCACATCAATGTTCTCATCTTAGGCATTTCAAAGGATGGTTTTCATTGGAAATCTTTGGGAGCTTTGATTACTTTGAAATACAACCAGACTTTTGTTTTGATGTTATACTTTGTAGAAATAAAAACATTTGTCTTAAATGTGCAAAATGACATAGTGTGGAGTAAAAAGGAAATTGATGATAAATTGTGATGGATAGTGTGTGTGTGAAGGTGTTAATCACCAGTAAGCAGAAGATATTTATCCTTCCTGTCGTCAGATGGCTCACATAAGTGTCCATGCAAAAGAGAGCTACAGCTACATATCACACAGGAACAGTTCTGTTTTTTGGCCGTGTAAACAGGCGCTTTAAAAGGGGGCTGGGAGGTTGAGTTGAAAAGTAATTTTAACTTTATTTTGAACACAAATTATATACTTATAGTGTATATATAGTATATAAAATAAGTAAGAGTAATAAGTCAACAATAATATGACTTTGACATGATTTAAAAATAAATATTCAAAAACTGTCACAATCGGGCATTTTACTAGAAATAAGAAAATCAACTGAAGCTCATTACCATTTTAACAATATTTTAATATTTATTATATTGAATTCATAACAACATTGTTACATTTGGGGCTATTACATTTATTATATTAAGTATAAAAAGGCCCATTTCCCAAATGTATTATTGACACATCATACACTGAACCATGCAGGGCGCTTTCTTGGCCTCTCTATAATCCTTTTATCTTTGTCTTGTGCGCTCGGTGTTTCTCCCTCATACAGGACTACAGTCTCCACCGCTGGAGCACCAAAAGGCCCACCTTCCATTTCTTTAATTTGATTACGAATCATGACAGTTTCTTTACAAACTTTAGCGTAACAGAAGCCACACAAGATATGCTTCTGTTTCAGATGGCCACACTCTGGACAGGGCTCAATGTTAGTCTAAAAACACAGACAAAGTAGAGCAAGTTGAAAATGTCAACCTAAAATAGTGAGAAGCATTATTGATGTAACATTTCAAAAATCACCTTCAGTTTTAACAGTTTGTTCTCAGATCTCCTCCTTGTCCGGTTTATCTCAATGGTACGTCGTTTTTTGGGTACAGCCATCCACAGGATACCATCCAGAAAACCTGGGGGCTGGTCTGGACCCTCTGGCTGCTCCTCCAACTCCTGCTCATTGTTGAGCTGAGGCAAAATACTTACACCATTTACAGACAATGCTGGAGCTACACACAAACAAACAAACACACACACACACACACACACACACACACACACACACACACACACACACACACACACACACACACACACACACACACACAAGGACATTGTCACATCAAGAGTCATTTCATAATGGGTGACATTAAAGTAAATCTATCTTTCCATTTATTATTTTAGAGCTAGGTTGCTTGCTCCTATTCTTATCTACACAAAAAGATGTGTTAATATATAAAATCTTATGTATAAATTGAGTTTTGTTTACCCTCCAAGACAGAAATCTCCTTTTTAGTACCACATACATACACCAAATTGACAATTGTGCGCTTGTACAACATGACACATGACATATTGACATTATTATGCATATTGGACAACATTTTATATAAAGTGTTATTATTGATATGTAATACCCTAATATATAGAGCTCTGAACTCCCCAGAAGAAAGGGGAATTTACAATTTATCAGATTAGTAATATCTAGTTTTGCTTCTACATTAATTATTAAGACTAATTTATCAGAGCAGTTTGTTTTATGTTTCAGGGAAACTTTAGAAGTGAGCTGTAAAAACATTTCAAGGTATTAGAAACAAACTCTGGTCTGAGAAAATTATCTACAAGAAGTAGATATAGTTTACACGAGGGTTGTACTTAGTATATTGATATCGTGATATATTGTGACAGACTTCTTGGCAAAATGGATATTGATACAGAGATGTGTATCAAGATACTTATTAACAACATACATTTGTGATAAATTGCTGAGTTGAATCTCCTGAATTGAAATGGTGAATTATCCATGGACAATTGAATTCTGATATACTCTAATTGCAATGCATTTTAAAATGCAATAACAATTGTTATTCTACTATTAATCAAAACACCAAATTAGTAAACTTTTGACACTGGTTTTAAAGGATATCCGCATATCAGGACATGCATCGTAACAAGTTCTGGGTATCGGGATGTGTATCGTATCGTGGACCCTGCATGAGGATATGTATTGTATCGTGAGGTACTAGGCGATACCCAGCCCTAGTTTACGCAAAGATCCATGCCACCACTGAAATATGTCAACAAAATAAACACTCCTGTCTGTTCCACGTTCGTGTCAATTACTTTGATTCTGGTAATATGTAAAATGGCCCATTGTAGGCCGTCCATGAACATACTGCTCCTTCAGCAGACTTCAAAGGGAATTAAATGGCATCTTGTGATCAGATGCTTGTGACCCATGGCGGAGCACGGTGAGCAGCATGAGTGAACTTACCCAGTTGTCTCTCGAGTCCTGCTGCTTGTAGAAGTCTGCTTTCAATGTGGAGCAATGACGTCCTCAAACTCTGCAGTAAAGGGGCTAAATTCATAATTTTTCTTAACCACAGCACGCTGAATTTGACTCAAGCATATCAAAAGCCCACGGTCACTGGAGGTCCGTGCGTCACTAATCGGCGACAAAATAATTTTCTTCTCTGGGTTCTTGAAAGGCGAATCATACTCGACCTTGTATGACAGCGCCGACTCTCGGCTATATATATATTTTTTTTATATTTTAGCGAGCCATTGGTCTATGATAATGTTGTATTATCACAAAGATTTACGCATATGTTGCCTGTACCATATGATGGAGTAACAGCCAGCAATTAATGCCACTTATTCCACGTGATATATTTATATTACAGTTCTTTTTGTTGTGAACATAGTCGCTAGGCGGCGGTGCACCGCTCAAGTTGTCTTTCACGTGATTCAATCAACGCAGAAGAAAAAGATCTCAAGATGGCGGACCGAGGCTACAGCTTTTCTCTCACTACATTCAGGTAAACATTTGTTGAATAACGATGTATTTAAGCCCTGCATGTTTAATTATGTGTCGCTGTAACATGTTATTTGAAAAAAGACAAAAGAAGACTATGTTTAGTGTTACGGGCGACTTAAATTATAGTGTGTTTGTTGCAGGTGGCGGTGATGCACAGTCATTCCCCGGTGAATGAGCTAACATTAGCATTGTGCCAAGATCTAAAAGTGAAACTAAATTAACTTACGCATTTATAAAACTAGATGACTGATTTTCAGCGTGATTTCATGACATCTTTAAAGGGTGGTGTTGTTACTCAGTCATGCCCGTTTTTTTCTTTTGTTTTTTGCCCCGGGCATTTGTTTATTTTAATGTTTTAATTAAGCACTCTTTCTGTTTCAGTCCTTCGGGTAAACTGGTTCAGATTGAATATGCGCTGGCAGCGGTAGCAGCAGGCGCACCTTCAGTGGGCATCAAAGGTAACATTAACATTGGACTTGCAAATGGGATATTACTATATCATTTACATAATTGAGACCTGTGTGGTGTAATATCAACACTACCATGTCATAATAGTTACGTGTAGCAGACTCATGTTCATTTTAAAAATAAAAGATAAACTTTTTTTGTAGCAACCAATGGAGTTGTCCTGGCAACAGAAAAGAAACAGAAGTCGATTCTTTATGATGAACAGAGTGTGCACAAAGTGGAGCCAATCACAAAACATATTGGGATGGTCTACAGTGGCATGGGGCCAGACTATCGGTATTATAGTTTATTAAAATTGTAACATAACATTTTATAGATATTGACAGATATTGACAGGGATGTTTGTTTTGCAGAGTCCTTGTTCGGCGAGCCCGCAAGTTGGCACAACAGTACTTTCTGGTGTACCAGGAGCCAATCCCCACAGGACAACTTGTGCAGAGAGTCGCCTCCGTGATGCAGGAGTACACTCAGTCAGGGTAATGAAGGCAGAGTTGTGAAATACTGCCCTGCAAATGTAGACATTTTGGTTACATAGCCTTTTTTAAGCCACAAGCTAGCTTGTCGGTGCATGCCCCAACAATCAAATGTTAATTCTGTAACAACTGACTTGCAATTAATTTGATAGCATAATTTATCACTGGGGGTCAGTCAAATGTCAGAGAGTAGCACTGAAGAGTATAAAATAATACATAAAATACAATTACAACACAAACTCACACAGGCACATAACAGTGAAATGACCTGTACAGGTTCTATGATATGTATCATTCCTCCTCTGTCCTTTAGCCAACACGACACAGCGTATGCCTCAACGACAACCAAGCAACACAAGGTGTAAATTATTAGAAGGGTCCCAGAGGATCCTGTGACTGTTGGTTACACAAAACACAAAGTGATTTGACAGACTTTTAAAGTTCATAATAATTGGAAAGATGTAAAATTTTTGGATGTCTACAGCTACTTAAATTACCTTTATTGTCAACTTTGTAGAGGTGTACGGCCTTTTGGAGTGTCATTACTCATCGCTGGATGGGATGAAGATCACCCATACTTGTTTCAGTCAGATCCATCGGTATTTCTTATTATATTGCCTTTTACAATTGTTGTTATTTATGGCTCCTAAGTTATAAAATTGTTTTCTGTCTGTCTTGCAGGGTGCATATTTTGCTTGGAAGGCCACTGCAATGGGAAAGAACTATGTAAATGGAAAAACATTCCTTGAAAAAAGGTATTTGTTTTGTGAGAAAGGCGATTGTTTTTCATAGTGTAGAAATTGGTCATATCAGAATGGCCTTTGTTTTTCTTGAATATTTTGAAGTTAAACTAAACAATGTGTTGACCAATGTATTTAAAGTTTTTATTTTTCCTTGTTCAGGTACAATAATGATCTGGAATTGGAGGATGCTATACATACAGCGATCTTAACACTCAAGGTAACTGTTTAAAAAAAGGCCAACTTGCAATTGCAGAGTTATTCTAAATACACAATTTAATTTTTTGTTTTAGGAGAGTTTTGAGGGTCAAATGACTGAAGAAAACATTGAAGTGGGAATCTGCAACGAGGCAGGCTTCAAAAGACTTACTCCTGCAGAAGTTAAGGACTATCTGGCAGCCATTGCATAATTATATCATACAGTGACAGGACCACATATTAAATAGCACTTAAACCAACATGAACTTGACACATGTAGTTAAAAATAATTCACTTTTTGAACAACTAGCTTGATAACTCGGTGAAGATCACCACTACTGTGTCATGTAGTTATTGGTTTCTGTGTAGAATTACCTCAAGCTTTCCACTAAATATTCAAAGAAAAAAGTAATTAATATAAAAAGCTGTTGATGAACATACATTTGTTTGTTTTCATATAAGAGCATAGTCGGTCACAAATATGATACATTACATTTTTTTAGGGCTGTAATGCAATTGAAGTTAGAATTATTTAGTTGAAAGTTTGAGGAAAAAAACAGTCGTATGGTTGTCTGGTTTGTTTTACTATATACATTTTCAAAATGGAAAAAAAAAACGTCATTCATTGAAATAAAATACTTTCTTGGGTTGATTTTGGTGTTCACCTCAGCTGTTCACTACGTTGCATGACTTTGCCACAATCAAGACCACGGGCATGCAGTGTTTTTAGTTCGACAGCTAGTGGTAGTTTCGAAGTCTTATTTAGCGCCGAAAGCTCCTCTTAAAGAGTCCCCGCCTACGACCAAAACAACCGGGACATCTTTTTGTTTGCGTATTCATCCGCGTGGTGCGTACAAATAAAAACTTGATAATTTGACAATAAATAAAGTTATATGCATTACAGGACCTCTCAGTGTCTGAGTAATTACATCATATTACTTGTCTCATAGTTGATGTGAGATATATTTGTTGTCTGAGGTCTATTTTGTCCAGCGGAAGCTGCTGGGTCATTTCATCACTACGCTGATGACGTTTATGGCGCCAGAAATCAAGGGTTTGCCGAGGCTCGAGCTCAGGGCTGAGAAGCTGTCAGCTGCGGACTCTAGTGAGGACTGTTCACGTTTTACCACATTAAACCTTATTTTTTTTATACTTTTGGCAATGCTCGCGTAAGCTCGGCTAGAATTCAAGATGGTGATACTACGCAGCAGCGGCCACGCCGGGGCTGAGCCTGGTGCAACCCCGAAGAGAGGCTCTTCAGAGTTGGACACAAGCTCCGAGTTTTTGTCGCTACTTCCCGCGTCCCAGAGAAAAACCGCGAGGAGGACCCGCTCGTCCCGGGGCCTGGATGACAGCTTTAGCAGCCCCGAGAATAGTACTGCTGCTAATGTAAGCTGCAAACACAACCTACTAGCATACAGTGTGTCTAAATACAGGACGTGTGAGTTTAGTTAACTACAAACTTTTCTGTGATCTCCCTTGACAGCTAAGCTAACTAGCAGCCTGAATTACTAAGCTCTGAGTATTAATCTATTAATCCCGGCCTGAGGTTCACAGATGGTCTTTGTATCTTTCACAGTGCCGCTGTACAAAATGTACTTCTAACATTTATTTGGAGATATGTTTTGTCCAAGTGACAATAGAATTTTAGGATCACAGAAACATTTGGAAACAGTAAACTTGGATTAGAAAAAGAAAACAGACCAAACTTGTTGAGATCCATTCAGGGTAAAAAAAAATAAATAAATCAAGAAATAGTGTCAATCTCTGTATAATTTTGTAATTTGTGAATTATGTCTTTTCCAGGGACATGAGAAAAGTGAAGACCAAAGTAGTCAGTTTCACTCTTTGAGAACCAGGGCACAGAGGGTCAAACTGGATGTGTCATTTCCAAACATGGATGTAAAGACAAGCTCAGCTGCAAATGACAAATCTGGCATGTACTGCACTAGGTACTGCAAACGCCTTTTACCAATGTGCATTTTCTTTTATCAGACTTTGACTTTGTAAAATTTTTTATTAGGAAATCAGCTAGACTGCAGAAAGATGGAAAATCATCTATGGGTGAGTTTATTGTCTTCATTGCTCTGAACCTGCTTTGTTATTGTTATTAAGACAAAATATATATTTGGTTCAGATATAGATGACGAAGTGGAAGAGTCGTCCACTCCAAAAAGGAGCCATTTTAACTTGAGACACAGAGAAACGGAGGATGAAGAGGAAGATCATGCTGTGAGGCGTAGCTCTCGAATCACCAGGTACAGACTGGATTCACGCAAACAGTCTGTGCTTTATGATCGCCTCATAACCAAGTAAGTGTGGCAAGGGTTCTTTTAACAGCAACTGAATTAAAAGGGACTTAGCAAATTGAATAACAAATGCATTTCTCTCCTGTGATTGCCTTTCAGCACCGCAGAAGCTGTCCTCCAAAAGATGGATGACATGCAGAAGATGAGACGCAGACTGAGGAGCAGAGACACAAGGACACAAGAACAGGTAAAACACCGCAAATAAAGATAAAGAAAATCATGTAACAATATTTATGATTAAATGTTTTCTGAAATCAGGACCTAGGAATGTACACAAGGGGCAGACTGCGCTCACAAAGATCCAGTGTGGAGAGAAAAGATACAGAGGAAGAAGAAAACCCGGGTAGGACCCTTATTGTCGCGTAACGCTCTTATATATAACAATTGTCATTTGCAGAATAAATTAATGTTCTTAACGTTCAAATACTTTATAGAAGAGGAAGATGAGGATGATCAGGATGAAGATGGGGATGATGATGATGAAGATGAAGACGAGGATGACGACGATGATGATGAGGAGGATGATGATGGTGAAGATGAAGGAGAAGAAAATCAAAAGCGTTATGACTTCAGACAACGAAAGACAGTGGTTCGCTACCAGGCTCCGCAGGAAGGTCTGATATCCAAAAGAGACCTTCAGTATATTCAAATTTTGTACTTTGTGGCATTCATGTTGTGGCATGTGTTTTCTATTGTGTTAGAGCCCAGAGAGCCAAGGAAACGCAGTATATATGATCACAGGTCACCAACCAGGCGCAGGTTTAGATTCAGCTCCACTGCCCCAAGGAGTCCTTACAGCCGGAGAAGAAGCAGCAGGTCAGTGCACAAAAATGTTATAAAAAGTTAAGCTTGTATTTATTATTACATCAGTAAACAAGTTTATGTTATTTAAACACACTTTTTTATTTTATTTTGTTTCTGATTCTTTTTATCCCACTCAGGAGTAGTTCTGAGAGGTAAGATATTCTATTTGTATAAATGGTGTGCGTGTGCGCCACATGGATATTTAAATCAAAATGGTTGTAGTTATATTTATTGATGACATAATGGTCGAGCGTTGACTGGTCGTTTGGTTTGATCTTAATCTTTTCATAAATGTCTTGGTGGTTGTATTTTTGTCGAGTAGACTTTGGGATTTTACGCAAGATCTACTTAGTAGTAATGATAAGAGAAATTCTTTTTTTTTTTTTTTTTGTCCTGTAGACGTCGACACGCCATCCACAGCAGTGACTCCACTTCCTCCTCATCATCTTCAGATGATGAGAAATTTCAGAGAAGAAGAAGTAAAAGCAGGTCGAAGTCTGTCAACAGGTGAGTCCTGAGCAGCCACTGGCTGGTGAGTTTGACCTGCTTTTATTTATTAATTGTGAGAGAATTATTCTGCCTTAGTTCATTTTGCTGACAAAGGAAACTTAATATATGCTTTTTCTGAGTTAAGGGGATGAAGGATTATGTCACTATTGAGCTTTGAATGTAAATAATATAATTTCCTTCTTTATCATAGATGTCTGCCTATGAATTTAGTCAAAGAAGACCTGCTTGGAATCCACAAAGACCGAATGAAGATTGGAGCAAGCCTCGCTGATGTGGACCCAATGCAAATCGACAGAACGGTCAGCTACACATAACATACATACATACATACAGTCCGTGATTGAACTATTAGTTTTAATATTGTTTTAACTGGCCTGTTCGCTTCAGGTGCGCTTTGACAGTATTGGAGGCTTGGGGAAACACATCTCAGCCCTGAAGGAGATGGTGGTCTTCCCACTTCTTTATCCAGAAGTCTTTGAAAAATTTAAGATACAACCACCAAGGTAAAATTACTTTTTTGTTGTTTACAATGTGTTTGTAAATACATTATTTTCTTACCTCAACTGAATAAAAACGTATACATATAAGGACTCTCAAATCCAAGTCTCAATTTGTTTTATAATGTAACACTTTTTTTTTTGCTTTCTTTAGGGGCTGTCTGTTTTATGGACCACCAGGAACAGGCAAAACCCTTGTGGCAAGGGCTCTGGCCAATGAGTGCAGTCAAGGTGAGAGAAAAGTGTCCTTTTTCATGAGGAAAGGGGCCGACTGCCTCAGTAAGTGGGTGGGAGAATCTGAGAGACAGCTACGGCTGCTGTTTGATCAGGTAACTGAATTATTATCAATAAACTGTCTGCTGTGAAAACGCACCTCTTACTCCTCTGTTAAATAAACGCAGGCATACCAGATGCGGCCGTCTATTATCTTCTTTGATGAAATCGATGGTTTGGCTCCTGTAAGGTCAAGTCGACAAGATCAAATTCACAGGTCAGTATTATAGCTATGAATTGGTAACAAAACTATTAAATATGGTGTTTATATGCGCGTTGTCCTAATTTGTTCCTTTATTAGTTCCATTGTGTCCACACTCTTGGCCCTGATGGATGGATTAGACAGTAGAGGAGAGGTGGTTGTGATCGGGGCCACAAACAGACTCGACTCCATCGATCCAGCTCTTCGACGACCTGGACGCTTTGACAGAGAGTTTCTCTTTGGGCTTCCAGACCGTGAGGTGAGCGGCCATCATTCATCATTGCCTGAAATTTAAGAGGAGTTGTATTCATATTGTTATTTATTATTAATTCATCTTATTAAATTATGGTAGGCAAGAAAAGCTATCCTGAAAATACACACAAGGCAATGGACTCCACCTCCCTCCGACATTTTCCTTGAAGAACTAGCAGACAAATGTGTTGGTGAGTTTATTCTTACTGATGGATGTCCACGGGGCATTAAAAGTCAAATGGATTTTGGCAAAAAAAAAAGGCCTTTAAAAATGCATTAAAAAGCATTTAATTCAATCCTCACAAGCATTAAATCTAAAAAAAAACAACAACATTTTGACAAAAATATTGATTCATAAGAAAAATAAATCTAATCATCATTTAAAAGAAGCAAATAATGATCATCTCCTAGAGCTGATGTATCAGAAGTGTGTGTCCACAACAGTAGTTTTTACTTTGAAATTTAACATTCAAATATATTTTGAATCCCATATGTACGGGATTTATTGAATCTAGCTGTTTAAAAGCTGAGCTCAAATCATCTAAAAAGGAGAAGATTGGGTTCAAAACATACATTTCCATTGTTTAACTTAAATGTAAATTAGCATTTTGAATATTATGAAGTACTTTATATTCTCATCATTCTGCTGCCCAATGGAATGGTCACTAGCCAGTAGTTCTGACATTATAAAAGCATAAATGTCTTGTTTTGACGTTGATTATGGCATTAAAAATATTGAAATGCGGCATTAAAAAGTATTACATTTGATTTGCTGAAACATGCATAAATCCTGTACTATAATATGATTGATTAAAATATTATGGCTCTACTGAACTTGATTTTCTGTTAAACTAGGTTATTGTGGGGCAGATATCAAAGCTGTGTGTTCTGAAGCAGCTTTATGTGCATTACGCCGTCGCTACCCACAAATTTACTCCTCCTCTCAAAAACTTGTGCTTGATGTCAATTCCATCGCCATTACAAGCAAAGACTTTATGACAGCCATGACTAAGATGGTTCCAGCTGCTCAAAGGTCAGATATATTTTACTTTGTGTGTTGTCATTTGGCAACACTCATTTGGTTTGTTGATTATATTTTGTATGTTTTTGACTTGCAGAGCTGTGGCATCACCAGCAAAAGCTTTAATCCCTGCCATCCGTCCCTTGTTGGATGCTGCACTACAAACCATTCTTCAGACAGTCAGAAGATTGTTCCCACATGCTGAGCTGGGCTTAAACAGGAAGAGAGATCAAGGTATTCAATACAGAATAGTTTGGTCATTTTCAACTTCAGCCTGTTTTTCTAACATTTGTTGTCTGAAATAGATCTTGCGTTGGGATTGTCAGAGGATGATTTGATGTTTAGTGACGAGGACTCTGAGGTTTGCTCCTCGGGACAGTCACATGTTCAAACTGCATCTGCTAAGGAAATCTTCAGCCTCAACAGGTAGGTTAAAGTAGGGCTGGGCGACATACTTCGATATTTAGTATTCATAACACAATAAGAAGATACTTTCGCAGTCCAACTGTGCTGAAACTTGTCTTAAATGAATTGGTTGAGGTTTAAAAAAAAACAGATGCATGTTACAGGACTGTGTAAAATAAATCCATGTACAAGAGTAGAAACAGAATCTTATATATTTTGTTTGAAACACAAATTGTGTTTAGTATATTTTTATTTTTTATCTGCGGTTTCTTTTTTTGCAAAAATGTAAGACTCACGTGGCATTCAAATGTTTCATATTGTCAAAATAGCATTTCCAATATTATACAAGTCAATTATGATTATACTCAATAGTATTATACATTACTTACAATAGAACCAAGACACCCATGTGTTCAAATATAGGAAAGTCTTCCTTCTGTTTCTTGTTCAGGAGCGTGTTGAGCCAGCCCACATCGTATCGCCCAAGGCTGCTGCTTCAGGGCAGACCAGGCTCTGGCCAGAGCTCTCACTTGGCGCCTGCTGTACTTCACGCTCTGGAGAAGTTTACCGTGTACACTCTGGACATGGCTGTTCTGTTTGGGGCGAGTGTGACTGCCCCAGAGGAAACATGTGCTCAGGTGGGATCAACATTAACTGAATAGATCAGTTGTTCCTAACATTATTTCCTTCAAGCCCCCTTTGTGTGAACTGGAGACTTGCCGGGCCCCCCTGGCTAAAACTGCAGCCCCACAAATACACCATAGGATAAAAATGATCACTAATTATTACTAATTTAATTTACAATTACATGTACCTGCTCCCATTTTCCAATATTTTACCTTTTAATTTACACATATGTTTACTTTGATGACCTGAACCTTTGACCAGACAAAAATTTGGACCCTCTGCATTCTCTGTAGGGGTTTGTCTAAGATTTCATAATTGTGTTAAAATGTGTCTTTATTGTTTTATGCTGCAGATCTTTGTGGAGGCCAAACGGACATCTCCCAGTATCCTGTACATTCCACGTATTGGACAGTGGTGGGAAACTGTGGGTCCGGCCTTACGAGCCACCTTTCTCAGCCTTCTTGGGTCTATACCGGCGTTTTCACCAATATTACTGCTTGCAACTTGCAGTCTGCAATATGACCAGCTCAGCACAGAGGTACCTTGACTGAAAATGTCTTAATCTTTTGTTCACGTGTTTAGAACAACAGTGATAAATGTCTTATTTTTTCACCTAGGTTCAGGAATTATTTCAAGTGGAACATGGGGAAGTTTTCCACATTCAAGTGCCTTCAAGCAGAGAAAGAAGACACTTTTTTGAGGACTTAATCCTGAATCAGGCCGCCAAGCCTCCTGCCTCAAGAAAGAAAGCAGGTGACAACTGGAAGTGTAGAAGAAAGTACATTTAAAAGAACTAAACTGTTGTGCTTAGTGTATTTGTGTCTCTTTTTCAGTCCTCCATGCCCTGGAGGTGCTCCCTGTTGCTCCTCCTCCTGCTCCTCGTCAGCTGACTCCAGAGGAAATAAAAAAATTACAGGAGCAGGAGGAGGGCACACTCAGAGAGCTCCGCCTCTTCCTGCGTGACGTTACCAACCGTTTGTCCCAGGATAAACGCTTCAAAGCTTTCACAAAGCCTGTTGATCTAGAAGAGGTGAGAGTATAAGATTCAATTAATGCTTTTAACTTTTTTTTTTTTTTTTTTTTTTTTTTTTTTACTGATTTATATCATGCAATTGTTCAGGTTCCGGATTATGCTGAAGTGATTAAGAAACCCATGGACCTCTCAACTGTCCTCACAAAGATTGACCTTCATCAGTATGGGACAGTCAAAGAGTTTCTTTACGATGTCGACCTCATTTGGCAAAATGCACTGGAGTACAACCCAGACAGAGAGCCCTCAGGTACATGACTTTTTTCAGATACAGATACTGTCAATTATATTGTAAAGTAAAGCTGTTGGACGAAGGTTTAATGTAATTTCATTTTTGGTAGATCGTCAGATAAGGCACAGAGCGTGTGCATTAAAAGATACCGTTCATGCGATCATTAAAGATGAACTGGATGAAGACTTTGAGAAGATCTGTGAAGAGATAAAAGACTCACGCAAGACAAGAGGTGACATTTGTTCATCTTAACTAAGAAAATCCGAAAGGGTCATTATTTTACCAATAGTGTCCTTAATTTGAATATCCTCAGGATTTGCCAGTGCAGTGCTTGCTCCTTCGTTCTACCATGTCCTTCCAAAACAGCCCAGAATTGTGTCTGCTGAGGCAAAGATTAATGATGTGACCCCACAAAGAGTAGAAGCCAGCACCACGTCTGCAGTCACGCCTGCAACATCTGTTACAACTGCTTCAACCCCCAAAAGCTCAGGTAAAAATAACTTCAAAATAAAGCAAAATACAATTCCTAATTACAGATACATTACTAACAAACATGAATTTTCACTGAAGGTCAAAAGAGGAGGCGAAGGAGAAGTCGCTGGGCTTCTGGAATCATTGCCAAGAAAAGGGCTTCCTCTTCTCCGCATGTGGCTAAAGACGGCACTCAGTCTGATGATGAAGAGGAGGACGGGGATGACGAAGATGAAGGCGACAAGGGAACAGATGAGGTGCAGGAAAAAAGAACTAAAGAACAACAGGAAAGCATTGTGGTCAGTGTAGAGACTGCAAACGAAGAGCGGGAGAGCAGTCAGGCTGTTATAGATGAAAATAAGGAAGGTGACTGGTTAGAAAAGGACAGCGAGGCTCAAAATAAAGATGGAAGTGTTGACAAAACTGAAGTAGTAACACTAGTGCAAAATGGCAGTGAAGAAATGACAGAGACTCCTGTCCAAGAACAGTCTGAGGCTGTAGAAAGTGGTAATTCCGTTGGTCAAAGTTTGTCAGAAATTGAAGATGAGAAAACCCAGAGGTGTCAACAGCAAAGTGTAAAGGAGACTGAGCCAAAAGACTACAGCGAAGCGATGGACGTGGATGAAACTTCAAAAGATGATGGAGGTAAGGAGGTTTCTTATTTTCCTCAATTACAATTTTAAAATCCAAACACCTGCAATTTAGTTAAGCGCAAAAAATGCATAATAACATTAATCTTCCTGCGTCTTAGAGCGGACAGTGAGACGAATGACACGAGGTCTAAAAAACACTGTGCTAAAGCAACATATGATCAACGTGGAACAAGCTCTGCAAATCCTGGACGAGGAGACTCCTGTTCTGGAGGTGGACAGGGAAAAATTAAAGGTAAAAAAATAACTGCTGTAAACGTTTTTTTTCATCCTAAATAACAATATTAAATCATTGCTTTGTCGTGTAGGAGCTGCTTGAGAGGTTGGTGGTAAAGACTGAGGGTTATGAGGTCCACCAGCTTGAGAAACTTTATGCCCTGCTCTGCCAGACAATTTATAGGCACCGGCGAGAGTACAACAAAACAGCACTGATACAGGTTTGTTACACTAACACTACGCTGCGGCCATAATGCAATTACAATTGTATTGATTATTGCATGAGACTTATACATTTTACTATACATTATTTTTTTTTCTTTTCAGGAGTTGGAATATGAAATTAAAGACTTCTGTTGACATTTCTACAGCTACAATGTGTAATTTTTGAATTATGCTTTGTAAAATGTAAATATTAACCACTTTAGATCTATTTTCATAGCACTGTCCATAATGGTTAATTTTGTATTACTGTTTTTGATAATTATTAAATGTAGTATTAATTTTACTGTAAATCTGTGTTCTGGGTATTTTCTTAGATACACTGTCTAAACAAAAAGTGAAAAACAATGACCTGGTTGACAACGCTAAATGAGTAGAACTCGTTAAACACTTAATGGTTCATTGCATGTAAAATCATTCATGTCATATTTATATTTATTCATATACTGGTCCCGATATCTAGCGTACACTGTACGTTTGCAAAGCCAGTAAACATTTTGGTAATCCGATCATCAAAAGTACTGGTGACACTTGTCAGTCAATTCATTTAGAGTTTTTGGAATGCAAATGGCAATTACTTTTAAAAAATAACTTCAAATCTTAAATCAATTATTTCTCATTGTTATGTGCCAAATTATTTTGCCCTTTTTTGCGCCATTTGTTGATTGTGAACCATCTGAGACATGTGATGTGAGTAATGTCACTTCTGTTTACAAGACATTTCAATAATCTGATATCTTGAAAAATCAGACTGATCAGCTTTTGGTGCTCAAAGCTTGTTTACACGCATTTTTAAAAATAAGAGTGGGAATGCAACTTGAGTGAAAGCAAATCAAACTGGCGTTATCCCCATGTGTTGTCCTCACGTAGCTTCTGGCGGGTCACGCAAGGACAGCCTGGCAACCAACCACGTTAGGCAACATGTTTATGGGCCGTTTAACTGTATTAATGTTGGCTTTTTAGATCGGAACATATGTTATTACCCCAATTACACGCTGGCCGTCAATGTAATATGTCAATGAATTGTGTACAACGTCGGTGACAACAAAAAATTACAGGAAGATTCGGGAGTCGCCGTGGAATGACGTCAACGCGTATCACTGAATGATGACGCTGCTTGATCATTAAAAATCTGCCCTTAAAATATCAGAGAATTGGGTCAGCAAAGTAGCACTGTAGCAATGGAAACCCCGCGTTAATTGTCCCGTTTTGGGGGGTGTAAAGAGCGGAAGTGAAGCTGAACTGTTTCGACTGGGAGAAAGATGCCGGTGGTTTGAGCATCTGCACACGGGAGCCGTAGCACCGGGTCCGCCTGTCTGCGCCTCTCCGCCGGGTTTGGAGACCTGCGAGCCACGGCAGCCTGGATGCTTAGCCGAGGAAGCGAATGTCATCGGGAGCCGTGTGTGTTGATCCAGGACGTTTGTGTCTGTCTCCTCTCCGCAGCACATTTGTGTAGTTGTGTAAGTTTACCGCCAGACGTGATCAATAACAGTGACTGGCCCAGCTAACCAGGCCCGCTTCACGCACACGCCATGCAAAGCTTTCCTGCATCTTCATTAATCATTTATAGCTGTTTTGTATTCATGTAAGCGAGCTCATAATGTCAAGACAGACGAGAATGTATTCATTTTAGGATTTGAAGCTTATATAAACAAGCAAGCAAAACTAAACTAAATAAATAAAATGCCCTTCAAGATAATGCATTATTTTGAAACATGAAATGGTCAACTGTTTGTTTTAGTAATAGTTTAGCAATTGTAAGGATTACCCAGGCATTGCAGTAAACTATTTGTGCTTGGCATAGGTAAGCAATAGTAATTCAACTGCTCCAACAGGTTTTGTGACAGTTTATGATAACATTATTATATGGTACCAAATGACCTTCTATATCATACCTTATGAATATATAACAACAGTATTATTAAAAACTAAAATAATCACTTTTAAATTTTGTAGTTAGTAATTTGGTAATGAAAGTTTAAACCTCATCATTAATCTCCCCCTTTTTATGTTGTTATTAGACATCATAATGTCAAGCCGTCGGAAATCAACTACACCTTGCATGGTGGTGTCGACTGATGTGGCAGAGCAAGAGGAGGTGAAACAGAGGGCTGAGGGGCCCCAGGACCAGAAGTCAGAGGTGGGAGAGAAAGAGCTTGAAAAAGAGGCCCCACCAGCTCAGGACTTGGACCAGACTGTGGTAGTTGTACCAACTCCTTCAGATACAGGCAAGACACTTTTATTCAGGAAGGTACCAAGCCTACAAAACATGAACAGATACTTAAACTATGCCATTTTTGTCATATAAATGATTAATGAATGTTCTACCTCACTGAACAAGCAGTTTACCATGCACTTGTAAAAAGAAGAGATCTAATTGTAACCTCTCACATAATTCACATCACATTTGACATTACACTTAACATCAGAAATAAGTGGAAATATGTCATGCTTTTTGTAAGGTATTGGGCTTGTGCATGTAAAACCATCATAGAAACCCGATGTAAGTATAGTTGTTGAATGTTATGTAATAAACAGCAATACATTTTTGTCTTAGATCAATCAAGTGTTTCTGCCATGGAGGACAGTGATTCCATTGGTGCCTCTGTGAAGCAAAGTAGTACGAACCCCTCAGAAGATCCCAGCAACGACCAGCCAAGTGTCGAACCACCAAGTGACACCCCTGATGAGGGCGCCGCAGACCCTACAAGTGTCAGTGCCATCTCTCTCAGCAAGACCCCAATCATGAGGCTAAAGACCAAATCTGAGCCAAAGAGGATCGCTGTGTCCCTCAAATCGACTGAGGAAGCAGCAGAGGGTTTTGGAGGAGGCAGTGAGGGGGATGTTGGGGGAGAGCAGGAGCCCATTGAAGCCCCTTTGGGACCTATGACACCTGTGGATATGTTGCTGCATGACTCCATGAAGCTGGGAGGAGGTTTGCTGCTCAGCTCTTCACTTGAACAACAGAGGAAATCATCACTTTTAAATCCTACTGTTATGCCGGCTGGTTTTGCCCAAGTAGGTCCTCTCAATTAAACAACTTGAATAATGTACTTTTGTATATGATTCTGTGGCAAACTATAAGTTGCTTGGAATAATTTGCTATTTACTCTTTTTTATTGCTTTTATCTTAGGTTCTTTCTGCTTTTCAGGCCCAGCAGAGCACGGCATCCTCAGCAATTCAGCCTCAACTCCTGATTCCTCTCAGTAGCATCCCCTCCTACAGCGCAGCCATGGACACCAACCCCCTTCTGGGCAGCACATATAAGAAGTTTCCGTATCCCTCTATGGTTGAGATCAACAGCCTGGCAGCACAGACACAGTTCACAGAGGAGCAAATCAAGGTAAATAAAAGAATTTTCTTCTAGGTTTAAGGCCATTTTGTGGACATTTCTACTTGACATTCATAGTATATGCACGTGTGTGTGATAATCAGGAATATGCACTCTCTACATGTACATGTCTATGATATATAGCTTATAAATGTTAATTACATGTTTTGTGCAGGTGTGGTTCTCAGCTCAGCGGCTTAAGCATGGTGTTAGCTGGACCCCAGAAGAGGTGGAAGAGGCTCGTAGGAAGCAGTTTAATGGAACAGTGCACACAGTGCCACAGACTATTACTGTCATTCCTGCTCATCAGCTTTCAGCAGCCGCCAATGGCCTCCAGTCCATTCTCCAGACATGTCAGATCGTGGGCCAGTCTGGCCTGGTTTTCACACAGGTTTGTGTTGTGTGTGTAGTGTCAACAAAAGACAAAACAAAACACTTTATTGTTCATTCATTTTGAAGGTTGGCCCAAGCGGAAACCTCCCTGTGACTAGTCCCATCACTCTGACTGTGGCAGGACTGCCCAGTCAATCCCAGAGCTCCAGCAGAGTGTCCTCCCTATCCAGCTCTTCCAACAGTGAACTGAAACGAGCCACAACTGTTCAGCCCCCCTCACTCTCTCCACAGGTGACATAATCACCAGGTTTTCAGTTAAATTATTTTTTAAATTAATATGTAACTTTCCATTTTTCTTTTAAAGGAGAACTCGGCACTTTGTGCTGACACATTTGGTATGCGACCTAAGAAGTCCAAAGAACAGCTTGCAGAATTAAAAGCAAGTTACCTGAAAAACCACTTTGTTACTGATGCGGAAATTGCACGTTTGATGAAGCTAACGAATTTGACTAAAGGTGAAATCAAGAAATGGTTCAGCGACACCAGGTACAACCAGCGCAACTCCAAGAACAGCCATATAATCATGGTTCAGGATGGTGCTCGAGGCGGTAGTGGTGCTAATGCCACCATCGTCATTGATTCAAGTGATGAGACCCCCTATTCACCCAACCCTCCCCATACTCCCCCTGTGAAAGAGAGGGAAACTCGATCAAAAACTTGGAATCCATTTCCTGATTTCACGTTGCAGAAATTCAAGGAGAAAACACCAGAGCAGTTGGTGGTGTTGGAGGAGAGCTTTGAGAAGAGCAGTACTCCTTCTGATGAGGAGCTGAGCCGCCTGAGGGCAGAGACCAAACTAACACGACGAGAGATTGATGCGTGGTTCACAGAGAGACGGAAAGTACCAGCAGCCAGTGCCTCTTCACCAGACTCTGAAGAGGGCAAACTGGAGATAGACTCTGTGAAAGCGGATGAAGGTGGAGAAATCTGTGATACTGCTTCTGTAAAGGGGAACCAAACTCCCCCTGGAGGCCAAAGTAAAGAGCTGCCATCTACAAGTAACAGCAGCAAAGATATAAAAGATAAAGGTAAAAAGTCTCCAGAACAGCTGCATGTCCTGAAGTGTGCTTTTGTTAAAAACCAATGGCCGACAGCCGAGGAGTACGACCAGCTGGCAGAGGAGAGTGGCCTTTCTCGTGCCTACATTGTCAGCTGGTTTGGAGACTCACGCTACTCCTGGAAGAATGGGAACCTTAAGTGGTTTTTTCAGTACCAAAGTGGCAATGTTGAGGCCTCAAGCAGTGGAGCTGGTAAAACAGGAGGTGGCCGAAAAAGACGAGGCAGGAGTCGTGGCTGGGGTCGCTCACGGACACGAAGGCAGACAAGAAGGTCAGCCTCTTACAGTGCAAATGTGGATGTACCTCCACCAAAGAAATTCAAGAGCGGCAGAGATGTGCTTAAAGATTACTACCTAAAGCACAGCTTCCTCAACGAGCAAGATCTGGATGAGCTTGTCACCAAGAGCAACATGAGCTATGAACAGGTAATGCCTGCTGGTATATGACATTCATAAAAATCATAGAAAGAATTTCTGATTATTCAGAACTTGTGTAGTGTCTGGTTGTATTATGAGTTTTGGAAATGCAAAGAATGCTGTGTGTCTAGGTACTAAGTGTGATCTTCTTTAGGTAAGAGAATGGTTTGCTGAAGTCCAGAGACGTTTGGACATGGGACTAGACCCCTTCCAGGAGACAGCCATCCGAAGGCCACACGGAGAAGGAGAAGACACACAAGTCCCATCGGAACAGCAGTCTGGTCTCAGGATGGGAGAGGATGAGGAGGAGGAAGATGAGGAGGATGGAGAGGATTCAGATGACAGTGAGGTTTGGGAGCCTTCACTGAGTGTGAGGAAATCACTGTCTGTTTCTGAAGACTGATGATTATGGATGAGTTCAAATGGTGCAAGAGAAACAATACTGACATGATGAATGCTGGATAATCAAGTCTTTTGCACCAATGCGCACAAGTGCATACTTCAGTTCACTGTATTTTTTAATAAAAGCTGAAAATATGGATATTAGCTTTAGTGTTTTAGAGTGGATAATCCTGACAATAATAATAATCTTGATTTAGAGGCACTGAAAACCAAATGCTATTGTTGTTTAGAACAATAATGTCAATAAGCGATACCATGAAGTGCAATCCTCAACTGAGGTTCAAGAAAAACTCCAAAAAGAAGTTTCTACACAATCTTTAGAAATGAATGCTGTTGCAAACAGACAATTCCTGTTGACAGAAGGATGCTGCGTTTATGTTCTTCATCTTGGATGTGTCACCTTTGGTCCTAAATGAACTGCTGAGGCCAACCCTGATGTGTTGTGTTTACGAGGGTGCTTACATTGATTGTTTTCATATGTGACCATTAGATGTCACTGCGACGCAACGTCCTGTTGAAGGACTGGACTTGAACATGTGCTTGTTTTACCCACTGACATTTTTCGCACCTTCAACAATCCCAGAACCAGTAGTTACTATTTCTACAAGCCTTTTGAACTGACATATTATTGCAGACACTGAAAGATGGTAAACTACTTGTAGTTAAGACGGTACCTTTGGATTTTGGGATGCGGGATGTCTACTTAAGTCTTCCCTTTATACAGCCCTTTGTTGGTAGTAACTCTAATTATGACATGTTTTTTAACTAGATTATTGCATATTTAGTGTTGAAATTGACAAGAATGCGCTGCGATTCATTGCATTTATTTGAACGTTTGAAAGTATGGCATCCTGCTCTGTTGTGTTGTCATATCAATTGTTGTGCCAAAGTTGAATGTGTTGCCCTCTGAGCAGTAAGGTGAAGGCACAGTCTGTGAACAGATGCCAGTCTCCAAAATGGTACTTTTGACTGATGTAACCATTTCAAGTTGCACTAAGTCATTTATTTGCTTCACTTATCTTAGAACAGAGACTGCAAACAACAGGTTCTGTCAAACTTTCCAGCAAATTGTAGTAATACTTTATGGTATTGAAACAGTCATTTACAACTATAGTCAGGGCAGTTACTTTTTTGTAGCTATGACAAATCGATGTGAGGTCATACGCAGCTGTAATAACAATTTCCCATAAAGTGTTGCTTTAATTTCGACATGCTGTTCAAATACACAGCAAAAACAGTCAGTCCACAATCAATTTACAATAATCCACTCAACAGAAAATGAGGCCTGTGAATATTAAGGTCAAACCTTAATGGACACTGTCTAACAGTATTTTGAGTAATTGTTTGACTCAATTCTGCACTGATTTAAAACAATCGTAAGCACCTACTAAACCTTTGAATGCACTTTGTCCACATGTGCACTTGTTGGACTAAACCCTGATTTGGCACCTTAATCTCTTATGATACCATGAAATGGCTCTGGGAGACCAAATCTTTTGTATGGCTAAAAGCTAAACCAGTATTTTGCCTTCGTATTCTTTATTATTTTTGGAGGAGGGACCTTGGCAGTTTATTTGTTGTATACAAATGTAAGGTGTATGTTTGTATGGCTCAAAAATAGCTGAACAATCAGTTGCTAAATTGCACAATATGAGCCTATTTTAATGTGTTCACTTTAATACATTTCCATCGGCCCCTCTCCTCCTGCCAACTTAATAATTGTATGCACTCCCGAGACATATCTCTGTAGATGTTTGTACTGCTTTGTCTTGGTCAATGACACAGACAGATGTACCGCTGAAGGGGCATGTGTGTGATAGGACTGTCTCGGTGCATCTGATGGGAGAGCAGCGATGATGAAGCTTTGTAGATAAACCTTTGTGCCTCCATGGCTCGTACTCTTGGTTGAACAGAATCGCACTAATCTGGGAAAGAAAAGGCAAAAAGATTTTTTTGATGTGCTGATTGTTCAACCTAAGAAGTGACGCATGGTCAAGCTCCGCTTTCTTTTTTGGTGATGTTCAAAGATGCCTATAAACTTTTGAGGTTATGCTATACTATCAACTAGTCTAAGTTCTTGAATCTAGGTCGTGTTTTTGTATTTTGACACCAGGCATTTGTCACAGTCCATTCCTGTGCTGTGTGCTCACTGCTATTCAACTGTACTTAGCTCGTAGCATATAGATTAAGCTTTCCGTGTGTTACACTCTTCATGTGACAAGTGCCTGGCAATACAAAAAGTTGAGCTATACCTTTGTCTAATCGTGCATGCAATAACTATCAATTGCATATTTTGTACACACAACAGTAATTAGGCTGTGTGGGACAGTTAAAGCCTAACCTGGTTTTGGTAGCTTTAAGCACCCACTTTTTTCAACACATTTTGTAAACACTGTATATGTTGCTTTTAGCTTTGTCTAGTTTTCTTTACCTTTCATCCCTTTGTCTTAGCAATGTTAGGCTTTGCTTTGCTCTGTTTCTTGTTATAACTTCCCAGTTCTAGTGTATTCTTTCAGTCCATTGTTTTGAATGGATTTGTATTCATCATCTATTAACTGTGTCTTTGCAGCACTGTCCACAGATTAGTGGTTTATTATTTGTAAACATAAACTTCTAAATTGTGAGAAACAATGTGGTGGTTTTCAAATGCAACATTTCTTTTCTTTTAGATTGTCGCTTTTTGGTATTTAGATAGCAATGAAATGTAAAGTCACAACTCTTGGATTAAAAAAAAAAAGACTCACGATTTGTGAAACACTACAAATTCATTAAAGCTTAAATAAAAGTCAATTGCAACCAACTTAAGGAAAATTTCACAAAATCTGTTACATTGTTTTCCTTATGCTTTTATTTGGCCAGCAATTTTAGTTTGTGGATATGATTGAAATATTCTGAAAGTTTAAAGCTTAATCATTTATTATACAATATTGTTTTGTTTTCATCTTACTTGATACAAAATTTGCTATTTATATTATAGATATGGTTTGGGTGTGGAGTATGGCTTGCGACTTTACATTTCTGGCTCGTGCAGTAGAGCTAAGAACATGTTCTTAGTGGTCCAGTCTGTTTTCTTTTTCTGCTGTAGTCCTCATGTGTACTCTGTATTTAGATCAACAGCTGGTTGAATGTTTTATGGCAAACTGAGATGTAAGTGTTTTAACTGTAAGGTTGATTTTTGGCAAAGTAGACGCTGTTCAATTTTATTGTAATAATAAACGTCATTTTGTAAACTCGTAATCGTATGTGACACCGAGCCTTGAGATAATTTGTCAGATCTTGGAAGCTAAGTAGACCTGGTTAGTGCTTGGATGGACAACGCTGGAACACCAGATGCCACAGTGGGGTGGCTAGAGGAGGAACTGTCGTTGTGTCCTTAGGCAATTAAGACACTTCACCCACATTGCCTAGTGTGGAAGTGATATGTGTATGAATGGTTAGTGGTGGTGGTTGGAGGAGCTGATTGCGCAGATTGGTAACCTCACTTCTGTCAGTCTGCCCCTGGGCAGCTGTGGCTACAATAGTAGCTTACCACCATCGAGTGTGGAGTGAATTAATAATACAATGTGAAGCGTCTGAGTGTCCTAAAAAGCGCTATTTAAGTATAATTCATTATTATGATATTATTATTCTTTTAATTCACACGCCATCATTAAGGTTTGAACAGGTACTTGTACACTCAGAGGATGCGTGGATTTATGTTTCCTTTTCTCCACGCCAGAGATATTTAAATTAAACCCATGGTCGCCCCGGAACGTTTGTTAGCGGAACTTTTGTATTTTATCTGGTTCCAGGCGTGTGTTTTATAAAGACGTACGTAAACAGTGGCGTGGGATCATGCAATGGATCCATAATATTATCAACAACAGTAAAGAGTAAATTAATCACAACCTGCAGCTATCAAATGAAGTTGTGACTTTTAACTGTGTTACTGCTAATGCCAGAAGATGGAGCTTTTCGGCAGTACGTTTGACGACTCTATGTTTGTGGAGACGAGGGACAGAGAGTCAGTGACTCTGAAATCCTACAACGCCAAAGTCTGCGAGCTGCAGGTGAGCCTTGCTTTTCTACATTTTTGAGGAACAAATTACATGTTACGTATCTTTCTCACAGTGGTTTAATGCCGATGCTGCTCTCGAAACAAACGATTCTTTGGAGAAGCAAAAAGTGATGAAATTCAGAGGGGATTTGGCTGTTAGAAAGGGGGAGCATCAGGTATGTCTGTTGAAAAAACAGAGATTAACCATTGTTATTATAGTTTTGTTGATTATGTAATCTACATTTATGTCCATGTTTTGAGTACCATCAGAAAGCCTTTGATGCCTACAATGCATGTCTAGAGTGGATCTCTGATAACAACCTGAACATCAGGAGAGATGTGCTGGAGGGAATGGCACGATGTTGCATCAAAATGGGACAGAAAGACAAGGCACTGGAGCTTGTGGATTTACTGGTCTGTCAGTCACAGATTATTTTAAACTTTCCATATTTTACACATTTAAAATTTTTGGTCTGCTCTTTTGTTGGCACATGTGGGCTTATGTACTCACATTTATTCATGGGCTTTATGTATATGTGTAATTTATATGTTGTGGGGACTCTGTCACTCTAAAATCCATGAATACACAGTACATGTGTACTATCTATCTATATACCTGGGCTGTGTCCCACCACAGTGGGGTAGCCTAGACAGGGCACACACGCCCCCCCCCCCCCCCTCCCCAAACCGTCCTTCCGTAACCCCTCTCCCCCGTCTGCACCAGTGCCCCCCTCCGCATCACCATCACCACTTTATTTTTATTTATTTTATTTTTTTATTGTTTACACCTCTGCCAAGGAGGCCAAGCCCACACCGGCGTCTGCCCGCCCCCCATCCATGCACTGGATTTAATCAGGCAGCCAGCATACTTGAGCGGAAAACCCCCAAGACCCGCCCCAGGTGCCACAAAGGAATGAACCGGCCAGACCCAGAGTGCAAACCGGACCACCACCAGCACCCAGGAATTCTCCAGAGGACCACACAGGGACAGCCGCCGCACCCAGAGAGGGACAACGAAACCCTAACACACCTCCCGTCCATCACCATCACCGCTGTCGCCCCACTTCAAATCCAACACCAATTGCACAGATGATTTAAACATTATTATTGTTGATTTAAACATTATTATTGTTGATGATGATTTAAACATTATTTCTCCCCCCTCTCCGAACATTTTTTTTTTCATATCCTATGCTGCCCTATATTATGTATAATGTGTAAGCTATATATAGTGTCTAAAAGCATTAAAAGAAGGAGGACATTGTCCTGCAAGCCTAAGTGTAGGGTATTCAGCTTGCCCTAACTAAGAAATGATGCATTAAAACAATCTTAAACATTGGGAGAGGGTCCAGGTTCAGATTATTTCCAATCATCCCACAACAACAACAGTGACAGTAATAACTAAAGGTGCACCTAGATAACGTCGCCCCCCTCCAGGCGCCCCCGTCCACCATACAAACCCCCAGAGAACCCCGGATCCAGATGGCCATCCGGACCACACATCCGGGCCACTCCCTCGGCACCCCGAAACCAGACCTGGTGACACCACCCAAGCTCACGAGCAATCCCCCAAACAACCCAGCACTCAGATGGACTCACGGATCAACACCAGCACCAACCCAACTTCCCAGGAGATTGTGATGATGTTGGGGAAAGGGCACCTTGGTTTAAGGTTTAAGGACTGATCTAAACCACACCACACTGCACCAGGGTCAGCGGCACAGCCCTGTGTGGGCACTTCCACAGCAGGGCCTCAGCCAAAGCTGGTTTCCCCCTGCCACTTCATACCAAGACCTGTCCTCTACCACACCCATTCATTCATTCATACACAACCTCTCTCCATCCATCCCTGTCCTGAGCAGCCTCTCTCCCTTGCACCACAGTCATCCCTCTTGCATTCAACGCTCTTCTTACACCCTCTGTCCATCCCATTCGCGGTCTTCCTCTCATTCTCACTCCACTCACATCAGATTCATATACCTTTTTCACATGTGTCCTGCAGCATGCAATATTGTTTTACTTTAAATATGGTGTTGTCACATGCATGTACAATACTCTGAAAAGAATATATGTTTTTGTAACTTTTAGAACAAAGAAGCCTCCAACACATGTCATCTGACCAGTCTCCTTTTACTTAAGGTCTGCATCATACAGATTATTAATCTATCTGCTGTATACATACACAAGGTCACTGTGTACCTTTCCAGGTGGTAGGTACACAGCTCGTCTCCATGGGGATGTTATAGAATTGTTCCGCAGTATGACTGAAAATGACTTCCACATGGCAGTCAGAACGTCTCGATTTCAAAAACGGTGTCCATTCCTGAATCAGTTATTAAAACTAACTTGTTCCACAGTATGCATTAAACTTAGGAGGCAAGGCAGGTTTACTTGTAGAGCACAGTTTGCACACAAAGCAATTCAAAATTCATTACACAACAGAATAAATGCATTAAAATCACAAACAGATTAAGACATTATCATTATTTGAAGCCTGGATTTGAACATTCTCAGTCCTGTCTCACATCTTCAGGAAGAATTTTTCCAGTTTTTAGCTGCATGAAACTGAAACGCTGATTCCCCTTGTTTAGTCCTAACCGTGAGGATGTACTTCCTGGTTCTAGTCAGGACCCGAGCAGCAGCGTTCTGGATGTACTGCAGCTGTTTTACAGCTCGTTTGGATAGAGGCCAGTGATCAGGCCGTTACAGTAGTCTAACCTACTGGAGACAAATGCATGGATAAGTCTCTCCAAGTTTGGTTTAAACACTACCTTTTGATCTTTTTAGATCTGCATTAGAAAAAATGTGTTTATATTGCTAAAAATAAAATGTGCATGTTTACTGTGAGTGGGATTGCCTCCTCATAAAGCTGACCTGTAACTTATCTCGGTAGTGTCTTGTCTCCACAGAGACCGAGGTTTAATGTCGTACTATGGAACATTATAGGCAAAGCAATAACATCTCCATAGAAACAAGCACCCTCCATCACCAAAAGTTACAGTTCCTCTTAATGTTTGAATGTAGCAATGAATTTCTTTCTAAAGGCCAGTATATACCACCATTATGAAGATGTGGGAGCAAAGATGTCATGTCTGGAGCAACTTTGTAGTCTGTTACCTTTTAACCCTTGGCACTGGCTTGATTTGGGACATGCATGTTTGCAGGCGCTCAGCAGTGGAAAAATTGCAGGTATTGTTCAATCTTTAAGACAATAAGAGCCAGTTAATAAGAATAAAATAACTACTTATATTTTTTTATGTTTATTTTTTTCCCTAGAACCCTCAAAAGGTCAAGAAACTGTAAAATTGCAAAGTAGTGAAGAGGCCGCAGATCTTAATGAGGACACAATATGGCTCAAAGCCTGTTCATGTTTCATCCGATCCAGGTAAAATATAATTGGAATAATAATTAAGAAATATATTTAAATTGCACTATTTGTTAAAATGTTATTGTTAGTTGGTTTGTTGATGATTTTCACCCTTTCAGACTTTTGCTGAGAATACTCCAACAGCAACAGTCGTCTTTTGTGCTAAAACGCAGTGAAAAGGCCCTGGAAGAGAGTGATCAGGCGCTCCAGCAGCTAAAACCCACAGAAACGACTATACAGAGTCTGACAGAGGTGGAAACAATAAAGTAATGCATGGGCTAAGATAACATATGTGCTTAATCAATTCTCTTGTAATTTTCTAGGTAATGTCGGAAGATCTTATTCCAGAGAAGATGAGGGAGGATTACCAGGATGGTGAAAGTTTGGCCACTGTGTGTGTCCAGAGCTTCAAAGAGCGCTGGTGGGACAGGCTACTACTGTCAGGAATAATACAGACGCAGACCAACACTAACAACAGATCAGACACAAATATGTGATTGACAGAATTATCGGTATTCCATATGTGCTGCCTACAATCTGCAAATAAAATACAGTGATTTTATTCATCTGCTTTGTCTTTTAAAGGGGCTACTTTAAATTTGTGCGTGCATCTGGCCTCTCAGTCATGCTTTTGCTCCTTGTTAATGGTTTTGTTGAGGGGCTGTGAAACTGCCTCCTTTCACTCTGTCCATCCATCTTTTGAACTTTGTCATAAGAGCTAAAAGAGCTTTGTCGTACTATTGGTCCTCTCATGGTGTAATTTTGAGTCATCCAGGCCAGTCTTGAAGATGGTTTCACTTGCTGAAGGGCTTTTGGCTCTAAGGCAGGCTGTCTTACTGTTGCGGGAGAGAACCTGGACTGTTTTGGTTGTGTTGAAATGCTTGTGGTTTGGGATCCCATTTGTGTTTGTGACTGAAGGATGTGATGTCTCATGGGTGGGTCTTGCACCTTGATCTCATTAGACGTTAGTTTAGTTTGTAACCCGTATGTTGCCCCCCAAGCACCATTTATGGCAGATTGAACACATTGCTTTACCCCCCTTTCTTGTGACGTGACCTTTGAATTATTAGTGTGATTTGAAATGGGTTGGGAAGCGTTCTGTTCTCTTCTGTGTTTGTTGATGCCTGCAGCAATAATGCCAGGAGGCGTTATAGTTGCCCTGTTTTGTCTCTGAGTCCAATAATCTCCACAGATAAAATTATATCGACCCTTATTGAAGTCCCTATTTTGAGTGCTTGAACCAACAGCGTTGTCCTGTCTGTGATGTTGAGGCAAAGCAGAATTTGGATGGCCTCTCCCCATCATTCCAGGGTTAAGGATATTTTGTGGAGAATGGGTGAATGGAGAAAGACTATTTTGTAAGTAGGATTTTGTTTGCGTGTGATGTTTATGCAACACATCCCCTATGGGTTTAAAATGATCCTGTACAGGGATACCACCTAGTGTTGGCTTTGTAAACTTTTGCATAGACATATGCTGCATCAGTGGTTGTCTGAGATGTCTTGAATACTGAGAGGAGAGGATGTTAGTTTGTGTCCTTTCCTTTTTGTGACTATTTAAACCATCTTCAATCCAGGCCCCGATGCGAACCATGTCTGTGTGGTTTGAGCTGACCTTACCCCTTGGCTGTTCTTTATTTGTGTGTGAACTTGTTTTAAAAGGAAGTGAGAGAGACACGTTGATGAATCCAGACACTGGTGTTGAGCAAGAAGAAAGTCTTTCAAACTCCTCAAGAAAATGTGCGACAGTGCTGCCTTTCACGAGGAACGCAAGACTCCGATGGACCATCCAAGAGAGACAGGAGAAACTATAAAAGCAACACACACACACACACACACACATTAAAGCAAATCAGAAACCCAATGATGATGATTCCTATAAAATGTTTTCCTACCTAAAGGAGCCCGTCAGAACCTCTGTCGAGTCAGTGATGATGAAGGTTTCGGATACTTGACCACTCAGCTTTCTACCTGTCTTGGCAAAGTATGTTTCTCCCTCAACGCTGTATACTGAGAATTTCTAGAAAGAGAAAAACAAGAATAATCACTTTATTTTTTATTATATTATATTATTTCTGTATACAAGACTGTAAAGGTAAATTTGTTGACAAAAGCTACAATGAGTTATTCTGTGCTGCATATTTGAAAGTCTACTCATGTAAACAAAGCAGTCGCATGGTAGAATGTAAAGAATGAATCATAAATTTCCTTCCATGCGGGCAGTAGGTAAGACAAGGGGAAAGCTTTACATTAACACATATTGCAAAGGTGTTTCTTATTTGATTGAGATGTCCACTTTAAATTAATGTACGCAATTATTTAGAGAGAGAACATGAAGTAACTTACAGGAAAGTCCTTGCCCTGGAGTTTGAGCTCCTGCCACATGTCTCTGAAAATGCTCAGGTTTAAATGATCCACAAAGAGTTGGACTGAGACAAATCTCTTCTTACTCGCCTCAAGCAAGTCACACAGCAGCTCCACATCACTGAAGTGGTTTGTAACTACAGCCAGCGACTAAACAAGAAAAATAAGTCACTTGTAACATGTTACATGCAATGGAAACCATATTTAAATGTAAGTCTCTTTAATTAAATTGTCCTTGAGGCTAACAAAGATCTATTACTTTACATTTGACAAGCACAGACTTAAGGCACAGATAAGTCATGACAGAGCACACACGAACACACAGAAACATCAAGTACCTTTTCAGCTTTTCTGATAAACTCTCTGACCACATCTTTCAGCCCAGCAGCTCTGTTCTCAGTGTACAAATACACTTCCACATTGGACTCATTAGGCTGCGAAATGTCATTCCCATCTGTGAGCAAAACAAACAAAGTCAGACAAATATACAGGTGCATGTTGATTGGTGCCACAGCTTAGAACTCTCCAGTCTGAACTGAAGTTGTGTGAGCTGATGTGACTGGGGTTTGCGCTCCATATAAAAAAAAAAAAAAGCAAATCATATGAAAAATATCAGTAAACCTATTTATATAACAAATATTAGTTTATATTTTAACGCATGTGGCAATGTCTATTTATGCTATTGCAAAGCAGTTTCAATTGCTTCTTGTATGAATTGTGCTTTACAAATAAATTTGACTGATTTATTCTTTAAGCAGAACTTTTTCATCAAAACAGTTCAACATGCCTGAGTGTATACCTTCTTTAGAGCTTAAACCAGTTTCAGTTGAGTCACTGTCGTCTGACTCTGAGGAACACGGTGTAACTGAATGGGAGCTGGAGGATGAACTTTCAAACCCATCACCTGCATCTGGTTCAGCTGTTTAATCAAACAGAAAAGTAATGGTTTCATAGGATCCAGGAAACTGTTAATTTTTTAAAATACATACCATTTGTGTTGCTATCTTTACCATTCTCCAAAAAGTACTTCTTCTCCAGTTCTGACAGGAAGTCCACCTCTCCCTCTGTTTTTAGTGCCTCTTGGTAACCCCCCAATCCCCAAGAAAGTAGACAGTCCACTGCCAGCCGAGCACTTTCATTGTGGCTGAGGTCCAACGGGGTTCTGCTGCTGGTCAGATAATCCAAACTAGACAAAGACGGTATCCGCAAGTCCTGCACCCTTCTCCTGACCTTGCCCTGAAGTCTCACTCTTCTGCACCAGAGAGGAGAAACACTATTTGCATCCATGAGAAAATGTCATTTTTTTGTTGGTCAACTTTTCAAATATAGAGCCTTACTATGAACCAGTCTCCTCTGAGATTGCACGTTACTTCGTGAAGGCTAAAATGTTTCGCTCTTTAAAAGGAAACGGAGGAGGAAAATTGTAAAACACGCCCCTGCTTGAAGCAAACCTCTCACACATGACTAGAAAGGACAGACTAGCCCTGAAGCCACAGACAGTAGGGAAACCATAATGATATTTACACCAAGATGTGCTAAATTTGTTAAATGTGTGGTTTTAAAAAGGGTCCCGGAATCATCCCTGATAGATGTTGTTTTGCTTTGTACTTGACATTTCTCCAAGACCCACAAGAGTTATTCAGAGGTCAGCATATGTTGAAGGGAGGAGGTCTGAAAATAAATGAATGACAGGTATGAAGATGGGTGTCAGCATAGTTCATGTCAAACTCACCCCTAGTGCTTTTACTTCCTAAAACACCATTAGTAACTCGCACGTAATGTCTAATTATTAAAAGACTGAATCAGGACAACTAAAAACATCAGCATCAACAGAAAGGTTTGTAATGGAACAACACATTTAGGTTTGCGTTTTCCATAAGTGATGTGTACAAATGCACAAGTTTAAAATTGTAGATGCAAACTCTTTTTTTTTTCACTGAGGCACCTGTTCTTGATTGTAGCAGCTCTTTATATTATTTTGCAGTGCACACAGTATCTAAACCTACAATGACAACAGAAATAGATGTTTAGTATTTCATGTTTAATGCCAAAAAAATAAATAGGACAATTCTTCTAAAAAAAGACACATTTTAAAATTACTATATACACAATAGATAAAACTGAAACTACCTTCTCAAAAACGCTGACAGAAAAAAAAGAAAATCATGTTTACTATGACAGAAGTTGAGGAGGTAACAGACCTTTCTTGTTCCCTAAACAAACAAAAGTCACACAGGAGTCATTGGGAAACGGGGGAGGATAGTGTGTGGACAGACTGAGAAGACACAGAACTTCCTTCTTTGGCTCTAGCCGCAAGTTTCTGCCTCAATTCACGGATTTCCTTCAGCAGCTCTCTCTCTCCATTGTCCAGCTGTGCCCGACCCCGATCCAGAGAGACTTGACAGGAAGAGGAAATGACAAAAATACATTTGATCACTCAATGGAACATGATGTAGACCCTGTGCTATGAGAATATGGACTGCGTGATAATAAATCTCTAGATGAATGCTTACAGTTGGTGGAGTTACTCTCAGTGGGTGAGCTGCTGTTTAGACACACTATTGTTGTTCCTTGTTGCTGGGGAGTAGCTTCAGTTTGGTGACGCTGGTTCACTAAAGCGGCACTAGTACTTGGCAGGTTGATCTCAGTGGTGCCAATTGATGTGTGAGGGAGTCCATTAGAGGAAGGAGATGATCTTTGTCTCAGGCCACCTGTCAAAATGGTTCTTTTTCAAATATTTTCACTGCAGTGTTGGTTTTCATAGAATAAAAATGAATGTGTGAATGAATGTGTGTACAATAAGTCATCACTTTTATAGGCATAGACACCAAAGATCTTCAACATGCAGTCTAAAGAGTAAAACAAAGTTTTTTTTCGTTTTTTCTTTCTTTTTGCATGTAAATATTTATTGTTGCAAGTATATGTTCCTGGCCAGGAATTTCTAAATGTTGTGCCCTCTGTCACATGACACAAGGCCATGTAAGCCCTGAAGAAGACACTGCATGTCAAAGCACGTAGGCTAATAGTCCATGATTATAATGCATGACTTTTATTTTTTACACCAATGTACACTTTTTTAGATTTCAAGTTTTCAAGTTTTCAAGTTCAAGTTTTACTTGTCTAGTCTATATTTTTTTCTTTACATGCAAAAGATGCTTTTACATGTGTAGCTTCTGGCATACTTCATGGGACTACAACAAAAGTTCCAGACGTATTTTATGAAAAAAAAAAAAAAAAAAAAAAGTTTACTCAATCCCACATTTTGATAATGAGAAATTAGTGTTGGAAATGGTAAAGAAAATGTGTAAACAAATAAACATTTATTAATACCTGTCTTTCTTGGGGACATGCGTTTATGCTGCTGTGTGAACTGGAGTCGGGCATTCATGACTTCTTCCCACTGAAAGTACAAATGTTTAATTGAGTGATCAACAGGTTGGATTCTTCTTTTAACGTTTTCAAACAAGCTGTGGTTTTCACACCGTCTTTCCTGCCACGGCTCTCACAGTGTTGTCCAGTCTGCGCTCTTCTGCCTCTGTTTGCCAGTGAATCTCTGTCAGTCTCTCTTTGTTTTTGTCCTGCTCAGCCTCGACCTTCTCCAAACGCGCCACCACCTCTCGCTCCCAACCAAGATCCAAATGCTGCTGGCACACCTCAGCCAGGGAGGTCTCGTGATCCTGTGGAGAAAAGACAAGTCAAGGATATTCATTTGGAAGATTTCCTGCAGCACAGTACTAAGTACATCAAATGTAAAATATGTGCATTTACATTATTTACCTTAATGTTTCTGTTTGGTTTGTGGAGTCGCTGTGAAAGGCTCTCACTCTCTCGTTCTGCTTTTCTCAGCCTTATTTCCACCTCATCGCCAACTCTTCTCTCAGTTTCCTCCTGCTCTTTCAACAAGTGCTGAATGAAACATGACATGTGTTAAGTGTAGCATATATAATATTCTACCGATAAAACAATAGCCAAAGATTTGGTATGGCAATAACAGTGTGTAAATGATGTTAGAAAGTTAAATAGTAAATGTATAACTCAAACTACTTTAAAGAAGAATTAAACCATTGGATTAAGATTAAGATTTTTTGATGAAGTCCAAAAATGAACACTGAAATTATCAGCACAATCAAATATAATCTTGAGTAGCAAAAATTGAGAGAAAAAAGATTTGATTTGACACCTCTTCAAGTCGTTGTCTTTGAGCCTCAAGCTCCATCTGCCTCACTTCCAAATCCTGAATTGCAGCTGCTGTTTCTTGATCCCGTAGATCCATCTGTTAATATGTTTTATTACAACGTTCAAAGGTTTGGGTTCAAATGACATCAAAACATTCTGCCCATAGATTATTTACTGGCCCCGTGGCTATTTAAGTTAAAAATCTTTCCTCTTCCATAAAGTTGAATTGACCCCTTTTCTTTATCCGACACTGATATGATATCATCAGTCAAAACATAAATTAATCAGTGTGTGCACCTTTCTACTGATCTCCTGGTCCAGTTTCTCTATTTGAGATGCCTTCATTTCCTGTTGATGTTTGAGGAACCGTCTTCTGGATGCATCGAGCAGCTGGATCTCTTTCACTTTCAGCTCCCTCTTCATGGCGGCCAACCTGCACACACCAAAACCGCACCCCAATCAAATCTATGCATCATCTGTTTTGTTAATAAGCCAGATGATCTGGTTTACTTTTCTCTTTGTCGAGTTAGTTTTTCCTCCTCTTGTGCAAGGGTGTTTCTACGCTCTTCTTCAGCTTTCTGCAACAGCTCCTAAGGTCACAAGAGACTATATATTAAAATTCTTGACTTTATTTTCTTAAAATTAAACATTTCTTTTAAATACAGTATGAAATTCTTTGTGACCTGTTGTGCATAGTAAGTCTCTTGTTCAGCCTTTCGACGAACAAAATCTGCATGCATTGCAGACACCTCCTGCCTATAACAACAAAGCCAATAATTTCTCCTTATGTAACACGATATTGTACAACATACAATAATTCTGAATTTATGCATCTAATCGTTTTAATAGATACTTCTTTTGCACCTTTCACGCAAATACTCCATCTCCTGCAGCCGTATCTTTTCCCTTTCACGACTCTGGTATTCCACTATGAATTCAGGGTACTGATTGAAAATTGGGTACTGTCCTTTAGTGAGTGGAGTGAAGTCAGAGAGCATCGTCTTTGGATGAATGTCCGCTGGGGTGTTGCTCATCAAACGATATGCTTCTCTTATCATGGCTCCCACATCCATGTTGTTACGATGGTGAAAGAAATACTAAAAAAAATGTTATGCTAGATTTTACTAAAAAAACAAAACAAAATAATAATAATAAATATTTGCTGTGACAAGAAATATTGATTTACCTCAAAGTCTTGTTTTTGAGAGCACTGTAACAAAGGCTCACGATTGCATGTGGCATAAGCCACACAAGTCATAAGCAGGAATGATGGATGATTGGTGAAAATGTTGTCAAAAAGTTGAAGCCACTCATCTCTAGTTAGGACCTCAGAGAACAGGGTTTCAAGCAAGGGCCAAACATACAGCTGTCAAAACAGAGGAACAATTAAACCAACTAGACACAGCCTCGAGCTGCCAGACCATGCTGCCAGCGCATAGCAAAGCAGAGGATTTTCATTATGGGCCAATATGTTTTATTTTGTTTTATTTTTTGAGCTGACACCGATATCCGTTAATTGGCTTGCTACTGTTGCTGATAACCAACTGATAATTAGATTTTAAATCTATTAAATCTATTCTAATCTATTTTAAGCTGAAGTAAAATTTTGAACTTAACTTTTTACTTAACAATAATAAAATAATATAATAGCAAGCAGCAAACCAAGTACTAGCAATAAAAACTCCTTTAACTGGATAAATGAATGATAGATCGTATCCTTCCAGACAAAGCAGAATAAATGTAAATGAGAATAAATGAAAAGAAAACTAATATAATGCACTTTTAAGTCTAATTTTTTTTAAGAATGCAGTAAGTACCAGGATATGACATAAGCACAAAGACAATGCCTGAAATGTATGACAAATGACTTGCATGAATCACTAAAATGCAACTAAGCTAATTAAAAGAGGAAACAATTAAAGACTTTGGTTGCTACCTGTGAAGTAATGCCACAGTCCACCAAATGCTGCAGGAGTTCTTTGTCGTGATGGGCCAAAACGTTTTCTACCATGCTCAAGATATTAAGAGGAGGATTGGGGAAATATTCAAACCAGTGCTGGCACCAGTTCACTACAATAAAAAAATGTTAATGTTGTACTGTATGTCACTTAACTAAATACTATTGTCTTGTAAACATACCTAGAACTGTGGCAACCACCTCGAAGCAGAGCAAAGGATTGTTCTGAAAGAGCTTTACAAAAGGAAAGGCCACAAGAGGGAGATACTCCACCTCTCCAAAGATGGCTGCCCAGTGAGCCAAGGCTGACAAAACTCTGTAGAAGAAGGAAAACAGTGTTGTTTTAACCGCAGTTCATATTGTTAAAGCTTGGAGCTAGTGTTAACCTTTGCAGCCCCCTCTGCAGCTTCACACTTTTGATGGGATATTTGTCATGCAGAGAGAGGTGTGCAGTGTGAAGACCTTTGTCAGTCAGACTGCTGTATGCTGCATAGTTTTCTGGCAGGAACAGCAAAGAGCGCCACACAAACATTCTATGAAAAAAAAAGTACAACATCGTAATCAACCCAACACTGACACTGAAAAAAAATAAAACAAAAATCTTCACCTATATTTAGCAGGATATTCTCCAAAGGCCTTTAACAGAGCCACCAACCGTTTCCTGTTTAAACCAGCAGGTAATTCATTCTAAAGAAGACACAGCTGTTTACTTAAGGCTTTGTACAATATTGTTTCTGGTCTCAAAGGATGGGAGGCTGAGCTTTATACCTCTTTATCATCAGATGCACCAGTAGGTCTTAGGATATTCGCTTGTGCCCGTCTACCTGAAGATGGAGCTGGTTTCTGCACTGCTCCTGTCTTGACTTTAACCTTGGGCACAGCCTGATCAGCTTTCTTGTCTTTAACCACTACAACCTGAGAATTAGGAGTCTAGAAAAAATGTGAATGAAATATGATTTGTTGAGTAGAATCCATAAATCTTTTAAATATATGTCCCCAGAGCGGTACCTGGTTTAATTCTTCTGTCAGTCTCTGCAAGCTGTAGATGTTGATGCCACCGTTATCCATGACAGCAACAACATGTCTACCATTGGGACCAACATCTACCGTAGTGAGAGCATTGTCGGGTGAACCAATTTGAAACAGAAGTTTGCAAGTGTGGATGTTGATGAAACGCATCACGCCATCCTGACTGAGCACGCCTAGAATCTAGAAAAAATAGTGTAGCAAAGTGTTATTTTAAGAAACAAAACTGTGCATCTGAAATATTTCAAATACAATTATCACCTGGTTGGCTCCACTATCAAACGTGTCGGGTAGAAATTCAAGCTGTCTGATTGTTCGGACTTGTGAAGGCATTTTAATCACTCTGATTAGCTGTTTACTTTCCAAACACCACAGATGCAGCAGGTTAGAGCGCCCAGCTGACACAAGGTTTCTACCATCTCTGTCATAAACATTGGACAGGGGTCAGGTAGACTATCATGATTTTTGGTTTAGCAATGCGCTCCTTTAGTACTATGGAGTAAAAAGCCCTACCTTGTCACAGCAAAAGCTTTGTATGAGATTCGAGGTCCACAATCTGGGACAGGCAGTTGGTATTTGCAGAACAAAGTATCACTTTCCCAAGCGAAGATGGAGTCATCACTGAAACAGCTGAGTATGGTGTTACTATGTGGAAGGAAAAACACCTGGGAGAAAAGAAAGGGCATTAGTTAAAATACAGAAGAATGTCTCCATTTTATGCAGCAAAACGAACAGATGGATGAACCTTATTGAAATGATTACATAATGTAAATGTTTTGGATTTGAGCATCTTTACCTTCTGTATGCCAACTGACAGTCGAACATTGAGCTTCCTCTTTCTCTGGAAGGTGTCCAGGTCCCAAAGCTGAGCAGTGTCTGAGGAGGTGGTGATGGCATATCTGCCTGAACTGTGAACAGAAATGGACGAAACGGCCCCCTCATGGCCACGCATCCAACTTACTAGCTGCTTTGTGTCTGTCCATAGAAAACAGCAGACATTGAAAACTTGAGCGGTTGAAACATCAATAATAACAGATTCATAACAAATGTCTTGAGATTTTTGTCCAGACACACATTAAGGTCACTCCACCTTTATCAAAACATTTAACTGTGTAGTCTGCCAAAGCCACAAGGAACTCTGATGTTCGACGAAGTGTAAATGCCAGAGCAGTGCAGGCCTGTCCTGTCTTCTGCACCAATCGAAATCTGCTCCAACCAGAACACATTATAGAAACATGATTGGACATATTTCTACATTAGTTTGTCAACCATCTAACCATCAGCTGAGCCATGATATGCGTTGTGTTTATCACATTGATCAAAGAAGTGTTTTTTTATGGTTAGTTCATTCAAAGTCACCTGTTTCTCCCGATGTCAAACACATAGATGTTTCCATGGTGATCTCCAGCAATGAAGGACTCTCCTGTTGTGTCAAAGGAAACGTGGAGGAAGCGCACAGTCTTGGCCTGAGCAGTGTGGACCACGGTCACCATAGGACTGACACAGATGAACAAGAGTAAAACACAAAGTGCATTTGATTTCTGCTCACGGATGGCTTTTATCAATTACTGTCTAATATAAAGTGTGTACTATATTTTCGTTTGCAGTCATAGAGTAGACGAAATACAAGACCATAAATATACTTCATATTCAGTTGGCTAGAGATATGTTATAGCTACGACAAAGCGAATTGGTTTGCATAAGTAATTAAGTCACATTTAGGGCATACAGTATGATTTAGGACCAATAATTAACTGACGATCAACAGGTGTTTGGTGAGACGAACACAAACTTTAACTTTAACGTTAACTGATGGCTAAAAGCACACAGGTCTGTGCGCACAGGAAACGCATAACAACGACAGTTATTCCAAGAATACAATGAAGAGTACAATGCAAGTACATCCATGGTAACGCTACACAAGTATACAAAAATCACGTTGTTGTTCATTACCCTTTTCTCGATGTTGGTTTTCGATGCCAGATTTTTCCATCTTCTTTGTTCCCTATGTCCGTCACTTGCATTGTAAAAATGTGTGTCAAAGCCCTTTCTTAGATTGAAAAGTTAGAGTTAACTACTTGATAACACCAACACTAACGTTAATGCTAAACAGCTAACAGAGCTAACCAGTAATCTCTGCAGGCGGAGCAAACAGCGCGAATTTTAAAAAGAGTCTTGCGTTAATGTTTTAAATCATGTCTTTACAATAATTTAAAAAACTAAAAATAATTATTCCCAGGCTAAGACAGAGACATTTCGCTAACGATGTTATTCAAATGCACTTTTGTGTCATTAATTTGGAACACATCCAGTTTGGTAGTTTATCTAAAAAGGTAAATACGCAAAGGAATTGTGGGAGATGTAGTTCTACTGGTTGCCAAATTAGAACAACGTTTTTAGCACATAGATGGTTTTTATTATTCGTATTATTATTAACTACTACGCTACCACCTCATAATTGGCATAAGCCTTTCGTTGTAGTATATTTTTCATAAACCTCTGTAATACTTGTCATGGGATTACGCTGCAATTTACATGAAAGTAAAACTTAACTTCTCAGTTACTTCCGTCATTTGATTTTCAAAATATAAAAAAAATCATAATCAATCCATAACTTAATTTTTTTCCTCCAATAACATACACATGTTAAAGTATGTGTTTTAGCAAAAGACCAATAAATAGGATATAAAATCCAACCGAACAACGACCTTAACTATTAACGGCATTTATAAACTTTTTATATTGAAGGACACAGAGGATTTACCTCTACCGGTAATATCAGAAGCTAGCCGATTAGCCACGTCATGTAAACTAGCCAAGGAGCAGCTCTGATTTGCTGTCAAACACCATC
The DNA here is from genome assembly GCA_019453435.1 of Rhinogobius similis. Classification (NCBI taxonomy): domain Eukaryota; kingdom Metazoa; phylum Chordata; class Actinopteri; order Gobiiformes; family Gobiidae; genus Rhinogobius; species Rhinogobius similis. The sequence continues at coordinate 19,143,335 of CM033626.1, read as the reverse complement.
TTTTAGGATTTACGATCGACTTTCTCTAAATAGATAGTACGTTGTGGATAAGTATTTTCCCGTGATTGTATGGAAAGATGTCAGATATCGGGGACTGGTTCAGAAGCATCCCTTTAATCACACGGTCATGGTTTGCTGGATCCATAATCGTTCCTTTCATTGGAAAACTGGGATTAATTAATCCTATGAACCTCGTGCTGGCGCCGCAATTGTTCTTTAATAAATTTCACGTAAGTGTTTTATTCTTTTTTAATATCAGGACAACATGGTATAGCTTGTTAGTTGTGTTTGGTGCAGGTAAAGCAGTTAGCAGGTGGCTAACGAGTTCCTAAAAGGCCTTAGCTTTATCTAACCAATGAGAGAATGCGACGTACGCGTGAACTTCCGGATGCTGTCAAAGGCATATCAAGTTATACATATAAAACTTTATTTAGCAGTGATTTCGGTTCATTCGTCTTGTCTTGTTCCCATGTTCCCTCGTTTAATCGCCTGGAAAATGCGAACAAATCGTGTTCATAATGTTTAGTTTAGTTTATATGGTAATCTCTCAAATGGAATTTTGTTTAAAGGCAATTCTCGGGTTCGGATTCGCGTCAGCGCCAATCAAATTCTACGTCACGTCCTTAGCAACGCCAGTCGCCATTATTAACCCTTGTATTATGTTGCGGGTCAATTTGACCCATTTCAGTTTTTGTGTTGACCAAAGTACTGGTTATCCTTTTTTTTTCTTCCTACAATTTTGTGACTTTTTCTCATTTTGGGTCATGAGCTTGTGTGTGAAATCTGGACTCTTTGATGTGTAGTACAATGTCTGTGCAGAGTTTGTATACAAATATGATGTTGCGGGTAATTTTGACCCAGACTCTTTAATATGGGTAAACAGCTGTTCAGATCAAAAATGAACATGTCCCTTTGAAGTACTTTTGCCTCTACTCACACCTGGGTCTCAGCTATGCATGGAATATGCAAGTATACACAGGAATACTACCTGGAGAAGCACCTGAGAAGAATCAGGGGATGCGTGTCGTACTGGAGATGAGTGAAGGGCTGCAAGGTCACAACACTTTACATCCTACCGCCTTGGAGAAGAACTTCAGAAGAGAAAGCTTACAATGTTGGGAACAGTCAGAAGAAACAAGCCAGAACTTCCCAAGGAAATTCTGAAGGTGCAGGGCAGACCTCTGCATTCCTCAATATTTGCTTTCAGCGAGACAGCAACAGTTGTTTCATACTGCCCAAAGAGAAACAAGAATGTTCTTGTAATGAGCACAATGCACACTGATGCATCTCTGAGCACAAGAGAAGACATGAAGCCACAAATGATCATGGACTACAACTCCACCAAAGGAGGAGTTGACAATCTGGACAAAGTCACAGCAACATACAGCTGCCAGCGCAAGACTGCCCGTTGGCCCTTGGTGATTTTCTTCAACATTGTGGACATGTCTGCATACAATGCCTATGTCCTATGGACTGAAATCAACCAACAATGGAATGCTGGCAAATTGTTCCGACGTCGGCTTTTTGTGGAACAACTCGGCAAAGCGCTTGTCACTCCCAGGATGCAGAGTCGATCCAGCCCACCCAAAACCCAAGCAGCTGCAGCTGTCATTGAAAAAGTAAAGCTCAGGTTACCCAACCAATCTGCAATTGATCCATTGGATACAGGTGTGAAGAAAAGATGCAAGGTCTGTCCTTCCCGAGATGACAATAAAACAAGTACCTGTTGTGTGAAATGCAAGAATTACATCTGCAGAAAGCACACAATTACATTCTGTCCATCATGTGGGGAACATTGAAAATTTTGAATATTGAAAATTGTCGAGTGAGGAAAAAATTTGTTTGTGAAGAGGGAATACTTTCAGTAGTTCTTAAATATAGTGTTGAAATAAAAAAAAAAAAGGTATTGTATGTCTCTTTTCTAAATGTTCATATAATCTCAAATAAAGATGTTGTTGGTTTAACCTATTTTTTTTACTGTTTTGCCTGGCTTTACACAGTATGGGTCAAAATGACCCGCAACATAATCAATGTAATTTTTTTTCAACATAATACAAGGGTTAATGAAGGGGCAAACCTTTTTTTTTTATTATTAATTGCTGAACCATTAAATACCAACAAAAACAAAAAGAGCACCGTATACTTACAATACTAAGTATGTGTATATATATATGGAGAGGGAGAGAGCGAGAGAGAAACATGATTGGTTGATATATATATGTATGTGTGTGTGTAACCATACTTAATAACAGAAACAGGGGCAATTTAAGACACTTTACATAACTTCAAGTCAAATCAAAGTCATCCAAAAAGGAAATAAAAGAGCCAGCACCTTTCTCTTCAATTAAACGCAATGATTTGGCAAATAGACTTAGGTCATTCTTCCAGTGAGCAATATTTGGTTTTGTTTTGAAAATTTTGTGAAAAATTGTGAATAAAATGTTTACCTAAAAGTAATAAATTACTAATACCATACTCAATTTTGAAATCTTTTTAAAAATATTCAAAATTTAATTTCTTTAATAGTTAGAGGGGCTAGCAGAATTCCCCAGACTGTAGCCAAGATTGAAAATCAAGCCAAAATCTTTGTATAACATCACAAAAAAAGAAAAGATGTTCCAAATCTTCATCATCAGTTTCACAGAATGAACATTTACCAGTTTCAAATTTAAATTTATTTTAAGAAATTCATTGGTTGGATAAATTTTATTCAAGTTTTTAAATTGTATTTCTTTAGCTTTGAAAGGAACTGGAAAAGAGAGATATTTAATTCTAATCTTTTTAAATTCTTCCTGTTGGAAATCATTAAGAATGTAATTACTTTTAACAGAATTTGGATAATAATAATTTAGTAAGTAATCTTAGAAATTTGTTATTGCATCTCTAGTCACAAAATATAACGCCTTCAATGCAACGTTATCTCAGTCTAGGAGAAATATCAGAATATATAACATCCTGTTCAACCATGGTCCGAATCGATATTGAAGGGGCAAACCACAATGGAAAGTAATGGTAAACTTCACTCTACTCTAATCAATGCTCCCCATCTGAGAATATGACATCATCATATTTTAGAATATGAAAGCCACCTATGGACTTGGTTTTATACACTCTTTTATATATGATCATCAATGTAACACCTATTTCTGTGGTAGGTGATACAAATGGCGATATCTCAGATGGTCAGTGTATGTTTGCCATTTGTTAAAGCTGGATGTATAAAGTATCCCCGATTTGGCACATAGGGCTTATGCTATAAGGTCAAAAGACTGGGCCATGAATGAGTGTACTGTTGAAGGCAGTAGCCCAATACATGTCTAAAGACTAAAAATGTTAAAACAGGTTGAAAAAAATCTTATTGCAGCACATCATGCAGATGCTAAGCAAGCTTATAGCACCTGCAAGAAGGCGGACCAAGAGCTGGGCCTGTCCTGGAGTATAAAAAGCTGACCAGTGCAAGGTGCAAATATGCCATTCGTCATATTACAAAATTGGAGCAAAATATGAGAGCGGACTGGCTGAAAAGCTGCTATGAAATTATGTTGTTGACTTTTGGAATGGAATGGAAGTGTGAGCTCTAAACAGTCAGTACATTACTATCCTGTAATCTCTGGATCTGACAATATAGCTGAACTATGGAGGCAGGATTACTCTGCTTTATTTGAAAAAATGTTAAAACTGTTCCCTTCAAAGGAGGAAGGATTACAAACAAGGGAGCAGTGACTATTACGCTGTGTGAAGTCCAACAAGCTATTCCTCATCTGGTTGACAAGAACGCCACTGGCGTTGACTATATCACAGCAGAACATCTGAAGTGCTAGTCCAAAGGCTGCTGTTTTGTATGCTTTGTGTTTCTTAGGATTTATGACACATGGACTACTGCCTGATCCTCTACTGTCTGTTACCTTAGTGCCTGTTATTAAGGACAAGGTAATTAAGGACACTGGCAAGTGGGGAGTCTGAAACTACAGAACAGTAGTATTAGCAAGTGTGATCTCTAAAGTTCTTGAGAAAATATTGCTTAACCGCCTGGGACAGTATATTGGCACATCAGATAACCAGTTTGGTCTCAAATCCAGACTGGGAACCGATTTATGCATCGTTGGACTGAAGGAGACAGCACAGGAATATCCTGTGTTAATAGGTTTTATAGACACATCCAAGGTGTTTGATCGTGTGAACCAAAAATTAAACAATTACAGGGCTGCTGTCCCCGGCCCTATTTAACCTGTACATGGATGACTTGTCCCAACTAAATCACTGCAAAACAAGATGGTTGTGATTGGCAATACTCTGATTAATCACTTCATGCATGCCGACGACTTGGCCATTCTCTCTCCCAGTAGTTCAACAACTGATGAATTTTATAGTATGTACTTAAGTATGACATTGTATATAATGCAAAAAAGAGTGTTGCGCTAATATGTCGGACCAAAGGGGGCAAGGACCTCTGCTTCCCAAACTGTTACCTGTCTGTCTTTATTGTAGTTTAAGATAGATTGAATTGTATTATGTAAATATCCAAACAGAAGACCCACACATTTTGGCTTTAATCTAGTTTCTTAATGTTTACATTCAAGCCTGTTTATGTGTGGGTGATATTGCCAAAAAAACAAAACAAAACAACAACAACATTACGTTAAACCTACAGAAATATGTTAAAACATCTCTTTAAGCATGTAGGATTTAATTATCAAACAAATGTCTATCAAGTAAATCACAAAAGTGCTGAAATGTCACCTTATACTCTTATTTGAATATAGAGTTTAAAACATCACAGTTTTATTTTTAATCAGCTCTTTTTGTAGCATTTATCACAGTAAATCAGGCCCATTCACTTTAAAGCCCAGGGGCTCCAAACCATCTGATCTGTCCGAGTTGCTACTAGTTTAGATCTGATTTAGTCCAGATTTAGCCCTTGTTTATTTCTGCTTTAGACCTGGTTTGATTCTGGTTTAGTCCCTGTTCACACTTGGTTGGTATCTAGTCCTAGAATTTTGGTTCAGTGCTGGATTGACAATTTTGTAGAGCAAAGGTGGTAGCATTTATTTTGCTTTTCTTCCCCAGCTAAATTTTTATGGTGGCAAGTTGTGCACTTCCAGCTCAGAGCCCATGGTACTCCAAAAACCTGGCAATCAGAAAAAAAATATTTTGATTAGTGCTAAATTCCCAATCAAAAGATTAAGACCATTTGAATAAATGGCAAAAGTCATATTTTCATAGTTGGATCTTAACAAGGTTCCAAGTAAAGCTTCAAAAAGCGACAAGAAATGGAAGTGAGACACAAAAAAAAAAAAACTTTGAGTAAACTTTCTACTGAAACAAAACAATAATTAAACTGAAATAGGCTGTTCTGCAGCTGATTTCCATCAAATGTTTACGCAAACTTTTTTTGTGTGTGTCTCACACTTGGTGCTTATTGAAGGTCGACTTGGACCCTTCTAAGATCTAACTATACAAAATGTGACTTTGTGCCATTTAACAACTGGTCTTAAAATTTTGGTCAGGACTGTATAAACAATATAGTCAATATCCATTTTTTTATATCATATCTTTAAAACATCATTCATAATATCTAAATTTTGATATATTGCCCACCTCTTGTTCCAGCTATTCATTAGTAATAACTGGAACAGAAAAAGATATATATTGATCCTATATGGTCTTAATTGAATTTTGACCACACTTTTTAATTACGGACTTTATAGAATATTATTATTATTATATATTATTACTATTGCATCACTTTATTGTATCATATAAATCAAAAGTGAAACATCTTACATGGTTTTTGGGTTCCTTTTTTACTTTTCGATACGTTTTTCGTAGGATGTAACATATTTTAGTGGTGGGATAAAAAGAATTCCCACAAGAATGAGACAAGATGAGAGTTTCCTTTTTTTATGTTGTAATTAATTGTAAAACCGTTTATAACAAGATCCTTTTCCACATGTGGTACTATCTTTCAATTATTTGATTACCAATGATGGTTAAACCTTTCAAATCGATCCTTTTATGACCTTGGATCTCTCTACTAATATGTAATGTGTTACTGTTGAATTAAAAACATTTTATATTTACATATATTACATTTTAAACCATTTTTATAATTATTATGTTATCAAGCACTAGTTATTGAACAGTTGTTTATTTACATTGACACCTTTTCTGTTGCAGCTATGGAGGCCTGTAACATCAACCCTGTACTTTCCAATATACCCAAACACAGGATTTCTTTACTTGGTCAATCTTTATTTCCTCTACCACTACTCCTCAAGGCTAGAGACAGGTGAGAACCCCGCAACTCTTTCACTTTCACAATTTCATGATACTGTTAAACATAAATGAAATAAATTACACTTTCTGATCAAGGTATTGTATTGCTGTAGTTTGCAATGTCTCAGTTTGCACAAATACAGTGACAGATGGTAGCAGCATTAGTTTAAGGCCTGTAGACATGTACAGAATGATACACTCCTTAAAATGATATTTGAGACAATGGTAGAGAGTACATTTGTATTTTTGTCATAAATATTCCTTGTTCTGCAGGGGCGTTTGATGGCAGACCTGCAGATTATGTCTTCATGCTCACCTTCAACTGGCTCTGCATTGTCGTATCCTTTATCATTTTATTCAGATACACCCCTTTATTGTCCTCATTCACAGCAACTCTTCCATTAGCAGTTACGTCTTGCTGCTTATTTAGTCTTTGTGTCATCTTTTTCCACCCACACCTCTTATTCTCCCATCTTTTGTATTCCACTGCAGCACTGTGCCATGTCAGGGTGGCTCTGTTCCAGTGGCCCATGTCAGTCTACCCCTGCAGAGGAGAAACCTAATCTAGGTCATATGCAGGAAAGAAGGCCTGCCCATCTCTCTAGTTTTGTCAGTAGAATAGTCTTTACTTCATAACAACAACAATTATTAGTGCTTTGTGCATTTATTTAAGACAAAACATTTAACTAATTCCTTGTTTTAGTTTAAGTTCACTTCAGGTAAAGACGGGGCAATGGGTTCGTTTGCTTGCGTTGTAAAATAAGGCACAAGGTGGCAGCTCTGAGTCAAGTTTCTCTGTTATTGTGCTGTCCTTGACTCTAACTAAAGATAGTTGGACTCCTCATGGACATGCAGGTGAGACAAAATTCACAAATTAAAACGTTAAATTAACTAATTAGTTCTAACACTTGAATAAAATAACTTTTGTTGTTTCAGCTGCTGATGATCCCACTCATCATGTCAGTGCTTTACGTATGGGCTCAGTTCAACAAGGATACCATTGTATCTTTCTGGTTTGGAACAAGATTCAAGGTAAATTTAAATATTTTGTGGAGTTTAGTCCCCTGCCCTTTATCCAAACAATTTACATTATTTCATTGTTGTGGCTTTCTTATTGTAGGCACACTATCTACCATGGGTTATACTGGGTTTCAATTTCATCATCGGTGGCTCGTAAGTAACGTTTTATCTGTTATCATCGGTGTCCGTTTTTTTTGGTCACAGTTTTAAAATAATCTTTTTACTTGCAGTTTTCTGAACGAGCTGATTGGAAACCTAGTGGGCCACCTTTACTTTTTCCTCATGTTTAAGTACCCCATTGACCTCGGCGGACGTGCCTTCCTATCTACACCAGAGATTTTGTAAGTAATACTTGAACCGGTTTTAACAAATTGTCATTTTTGCTCATTTTCGCTCATTTTCTCATGCTCAAGAGCGACTTAAGCATGATGCCTTTTTAGATTCACATTTTCAGGTTATATGATCATTTTGAACCCTCCTCGTTGTGTTCTTTCTGCAGGTATAGATTTTTCCCGAACAGGAGAGGAGGAGTTTCGGGCTTTGGCGTACCCCCCACCAGAAGAGCAGCTCCGCAGGAACAGGCTGGGTTTGGGGCTGGGCGATACAACTGGGGCCAAGGATTTCGGCTGGGGGGAGAATAAGTTGTATCCCCATTGCCAAAATTTTAACCTTAAATGACTGCAGTTTGTAATTTTGGTGAAAATGTATGCTTCTTCACAAGATAAAATTTTTGAGTTCGACAAGAAGAAGACATTTGCCCAAGAGAACAGTAATATACATTTATGGATTTATATATTTGGATGTACAAACTCGCCTCACTTTTTCTTAATCCTGTCCATCTTTGACTTTTTTACCCCTAGTTTGTACAGAGACAAATCACAGATCACACATTCAATGATTTAGATTCTTGTCTCTCTAAGATGCCATCTCAGATTACATTGTGATTACTAGTGTACTAAGGAGAGCATCTCTATCACTTCTGAGTACAGCTGTTTAGAGCTTTGTTTGGAGGTCTGTACATTGGTGTAAGTGATTGAGTTACTGTGCCACTGACTTCGCTGTTGTCTTAATAAAAATTCTGTCAGGATTAGATTTCGTTTTTGTAAATATAACAGTTGTTTAATGAAAGTACATCCAGTTCCTGTGTTTTATTGACTTGTGGCTCACCAAGACAAAACCAACACCAGAGTCATTTGTAGAAAACATGTCTCCATAACAGTTGGATGGGTATTTATTCAGTTGAAGCAGAATAATTGTGGAAAATGAAAAAAGCAGGCCGTGTTTACTAAAAGCCGATAAATGGCCAGTATTTAAGATAATCTAAACATGTAACTTAAGCAGTCAGCCATCAACAGACATTCGACAAGCACCGCTATACATCTGCTTAAACTATCAGTATTAAACAGTGGAGAGCGGTGCGCTGCTTTTGCAAATCGGTTGCAGTTTCTTATGATGCAAATTTTCTCTTTAATGACCCAGCTGTAAATCTGAGGGGCATTCCATTAAAGTGACTAACTACATAAGGCTTATGTTTCCCTTTTTTGTCAGCTTGGCTCCATACAAGAGGGGTACCCATGTGTGGCTCATTCACTATGGACAGAAGGCTGTTGCAAGGAGCCTAGCTTGGAACCAAAATGACAACAAAATAAGAAACTTAACATAAGGCTGGGTTATGCATTTAGCCAAGAGTCACTTTTGTGGAATAGCCCTCTGTCTAAAAATCAAAGATTAAATCAAGTGCTAATGCCTTTTTTGAAAGATGGGACATTTGGAAATCAAGAAATGTGTGGTCACTGATTACGAGAGAAACTAGTCAGAAAGGGAGCTTTGATTACATCACCATGCATGAGGAATTTATATCTAAATATCTGCATGTTCAGACAATCATACTTCAAGTTTTGTTTCAATTGAAAATAAAAGAAATAAACCATTGTGAGAACTGTACCAAGTTTTGAGACAGAGACATGTAAGGTGAAAGCTCCAAAGGCAGCGTGGTATAACAAAGCTAGACATACAAAAAAAAAAAAAGAAAAACTCACACCCTCACTCAGTATGAAAAAAACCCACATTCGGCACAGTTTGAACCTGTTAAACACATCTTAGATACTGAGGCAAAACATTTTCATAGAGAAGACATCAGGACATACAGTGCTTTCATTCCTTGGTCTGTGCTAATGCAGCTCAATTTGCCCAGAACTGCAAAACCCCAGTAAAGCTGTGGCTGTTCCTCCAAACACTGTTACTCCCTCTAATTGCACTTCTAGCACTTTCCAGTGTAAGTGATTTTCACTCTCACTAGCAAAATATTACGAGGCCAAGTCAATAAGAGGCTGCAGAAATTAGGAAAGGTTAGTTTCCAAAATGGCTGGTACAGTTAAGCTGAAAATGCCTTACATTACTTTATCTATTACAATGACAGGAATATGTACAGTAAGTGCCATTAGAGACTACGTGTAATGAACATAATGATTTTCAAAAAATATGACAATATTTTTTGATTATTATACACTTTGATCATAAAACAATAACATATCCTGTATGGGGCTGTATAAAATGGTAACCAAAAGTGCCCTCTTAGTAAAACTGTACAAACACTCCATACAGAAAAATATTTACAATGGTGTTTTAAAAACACACTTAGTAGTAAGAACAATGCATCAAGTCCAGCTTTGGCACTCCTCTCATGTCCATTTATGCACCACACTTTGCAAATCTCAGGTCCATGGTGCTTCAGGATGAGATCTCAGCGAGACTGCGTCTTCACTGTTATGATCCACTTCAGGTTTTCTTGTGATGATCAGAACAAAAACAAGGGTCTCTGAAATACAGAACAAGAGGACACAATTATGGACAGGATATTAGTAAAGGTCCTGTATGCACGTGTGAGCATGGTAATGATCATGTGGCCAAAGCTGGCACAGCTTTGAAGTGTGCTAATTACACAGTGATAACTTCCTGGGTGAAAGGGGCTGCAGCTGTGGCATCTTAAAGAAACAGTTCAGCATTACCCTTCCACTTTCTAGTTACACTCAATTTTGAATTGATCTCTTACAATTAAATAATTTCTTTTATGTCATCATACACACTATAATAACATTAATACATTATAGTCTGATGCTGTTCCAGACACTCAAAGTTTTTAATGCAGTGCATTATTAATTTACTCTTTACTCTGCTGGTTAGCTACAACTGAAGCCACACCACATACATATACAGGCAAGCCAAGTGAAGTGACGTGCTCAAAGACACATGGGCAGTATGTCTGTGGTTGCATGCTCAAACCACTGAGTAAACTGCTTTACAATTAAAAATATTTATAAAAAATGTGTATCTTCTTACATCAGCCTGTAATTCAGCCGGTTTGTTCCAAAGCCAGAATATCTGTGTCTGTTGCAGCTGCTTGAGGTTCCTCCCCCACCGCCATAGTCACCTTTACCCACCTGAAATACATACAGTCTCAATGAATAGCTGGTCATTGCTTAAAGTATAAGTATAAAAATATTCTCAACATTGACAGAAATGGATTTAGTTTCTAAAGAGACCACTCACCTCCCACTGTCAGCAGCATTATCACTGGTCTTGTCTGGTCTTTTCTGTCTCCGGTCAGATACTCCATGATCCAGCTCCGTGGTAATGTTCTCACCAGTATTTTCTTCTGAAATTCATAAAAGAAGGCACTTAAGCAAATGTACTTAACATTTATAAGTCATATAGTGTTTTTTTTAGGAGAATTTTACCTTTTGCAGTCAAGTTTTCTATAGAAATACATGGTGGTTTCTCTGACACTAGAACATGTTTATCCTTGTTAGCTTTCAGTTGATCTTGCATCCACTCTAATGTTTCACCATTTTTTAGTGCAGATCGGTGGTCCTTGAACCAACGCACAATGTCGGTGCGTCCCAGGCTGGTTTGGACCTCGAGCTGACTGTACTCGTCTGGAGAAGGCCACTGTGTCCGACAGAACATCTGTTTGGAATAATTTGAGAAATTGGTCAAAATATAATGATTTTTAGAATAATAATTAAAAAAAAAAAAAAGATAATTATTTCACTTGACTTGATGAAGTGTGAATTCATAATGTAGTTTTTTAGGACACACTAAGGTAAACTCACTCGTCCTGGTTTGAGCCTGGTTTTAACCCAGTGTAGTCCTAATTTATACTTGGTTTGGTCCTGTTCTAGAAGTGGTTTAGTTCTGGTCTAGCCTAGAACTAGCTTCGGATATTGTCCCTTGTTAGGTTCAGTTTTGATGTTGTGAATTGAGACGCAATCTCACATCATTTTATATGAAGCTTGAGGCCAATAGAGAAAGACATAACAAAAATGTCAACTGAAAATTCTATATAGAAACATGATATTAATATATGTTACACTGGCTACAAATGTTTATTTTACTCCTGACTCTTTTTACTTTACTTTGTAGAGCACTTGTTACTTTGTCTTTTATGTTCTACTTTGTGGTTACAATTTAAAGACAACATTTTAAATATGTTACTCTGTTTATTTATTTTTTATTTAATCTAGGTAGGTTGATAGGTTGTGTTCACATGACATCACAACAATCCATCACCAAATGATATTGATTAGAGATGGAGGGCAGCTAAAATGAATATAGTTAAAATGCAGACTCTGATGTAATACAGTGAGTTCTTAGGTCTAGTCACATCAACACTTTCAACATTTGTCAATTTATCTTTGAGATATTTCATAGCCAAGTCCAATGTAATCGATAGAGAAAAGTACTGCTTGCCTCCATCTGAGGTTATGTCATAGTCACATTCTAGATCATGAACGGAACCTATCGAGACCTAATTCTCATTTACAACAAGGACCTGATTAAGAGACAGAAGCACAAAGAACAAAGCTACAGGGCATACAATGCAAAATAACACACAGAAAACATAAAATCTTTCACTTTGATTAAACTATTTACAAAATAGAAGAGCCACTTAAAAACAGGTGCACTCATCAGAAACTACATGTCTTAAGGACTCCATGTGTTGCTAAAACTGGAATTAGTTATAACAGTATAATTACAACTGCACTTTAAAATCTCCAGTATGTATTTTATTTTCATCTAAGAATGTAAGTTGTGGTCTTTTTTACCTCTCTGAGCAGAGTGAGGGAGCGGCTGGTGATGGGCACAGGGCTGTTTGATGCGGAAAGCACGGGGGGATGGGGGGATGATGAGGAGGAGGAAGTGAGGATGGGAGGAGAGGCAGAGGACGAGAGAGTCGGCGGATGTGGGGAGGACGCTGCCAGGACTGGAGGAGACGCAGAGGAACAGGACAGAACCGGGGGGTGAGGGGAGGAGAGATGATGTTTCCCGTCCTGTTCACGGTGAGCTGCCCCATTCTGCATTGCCCCCGGACGATCCTCTGCACTCTTCATGCTAAGCAGAGCCTTTTCCAGTGCTCTGCGTTCAGAAAACCAGCAGTCCACCTCGATTTTGGAAAGACGGGTGTCCTGGGCCAGCTGGTCTGCGAGAGTAAAAAAAGAAAGAGTTCAAAATATTGCAAAGTGGTCAACAAAGCTGTCAATAAGAGGTCCAAAAACTGGCAATTTATAGTCTCCTTGGGGGATGGTACAACAGGCTCATTAAAAACATTCCTGCTATTTCTGTCAAACAGACAACCCCAAGAGACAGCACTTCACCTCCACTAGGGTGAGTAAAAATTAAGTCACACTGAGTAGACTACTTTTCCTACTGATCTGAGCATCTAAACATAAAAAAATATCTGGCATACAAGCTGTTGTTTGTTGATACACAAAAGGAACAGAGACCACATAAATATGACAAAATGTAAAGTCCAATAATTGGATGAACATCACACCATGCAAAGATCTAAAATATAGATGTGTAAATATAGTGTCATTACCCAGCTCAGCAGCTGTTGGAACACTGCTCTTTTGGAAACTCTCCTCCAGAGCCTTCAGCTGCTCGGAGCTCTTGCCCTTGACTCGCTCTAGCAGCGGAAACTGACTCGGGACAGTCTTTTTAACTGCACCGTCCTTAGGAGGAGTATTTACTTCTGCTTTCACCAGCACAGGTGGGGGAGGAACACCTTTAAGATATGCAGACAGTTTATGAAACAAACATGACTAAGCACAGTCTCACAGCCTTTTTGAAGTCACTTATCTAAAGAGGCCACATTAACTGATATAAGACATCAGTTACCTTTGAGATTAAGAAGTCTCTGTTCACTGAACCACTTCTTTATTTCTCCTCTGGACAGCCCTGTGTTCTCTATCAGCCTATAGATCTATAATATAAAAAATAAATACATATGAAAATAAATTTCTCTCAAACCTTTTATTTGCAAAGTCAGAATATTCTTACCTCATCTTCTTCGGGGAAGGGGCACTGCGTGTAGCTGGCTCTCAGCACAGACAGTTGCTCTGCAGTTTTGTTTGGATCAACTGTGAAGCTGAGGACTTTGGGTGAGGACAGTTTGGGTGACAGCACTGGGGCAGAGATTGTTTGAATTATGGACGGTCTTTTGCTATCTGTGGAAATCACAGGCGAAGCCAAAGGTCTTTTAAGCGATTGTGCAACCTGAAAAACAAAAATACTTCAGTAATTAATTACATTGTGAGGTTTTAACATCATTTTGTAACTTTCTGGAGGTGGCATATCACCAGCATGATTGCATGGAAATAGAAAGTTAAAACAGTACTTTGGAACATTCTTCAAGGAGATAGGCAAGTTTTATGCCATACATGGTACAAGCAAGAGGTCAAGTATGAGTCAGGTTTGTGGAGATGCAAGCTCACTCTTTGCTAAACGCTAAACTAAATATGTTTAGATGTAAAATTGGAACATGGAAGGTTAAGCCTCTAAACATGCAATTGACATAAATATTTAGTACCTGGTTAGCCACAGTGAGAGCCAGAGGGGCACAGGTGACAACAGATCCGTTCGCCACAGGTGTGAGCACCAGGCTGGTCTGTCCCACGAGCTGACAGGGGAGCGGCTGGAGGAGAGAGGCTGCCGTGGATTTGGAGGCCGAGGTGGTTGTTGAAGAATTGGACGATGTTTGTGAGTTGAGCTGAGGGGCCACTACAGCGAACGTTTGAGAGATCGTACCGTTGAACATTTTCTTTCTTGCTTCTTCAACCTATTATACAAGAAAGGTTATTTAGTTTCTAGAGTACAAATTGAAGTAGTGATGTAAATGTGATATTTACCTCCTCTGGCGACCAGCTAATACCCTGTTTTAGCCGTTGTGTCGTGAACCAAACTTTGATTTGCTCTTCTGGGTGTTTGGAGGCTGCAGTAAGCCATGACAGCTCAGCCTGTGTCGGGTAAGGAAACTTGTTGAATGATGAGATGAGGGTTAAGTTATCGTCGAGTGAAGGATTATATTTGGTCGTGTTCAAGGGCACAGCAATCTTGGGCACCTGGAACATACAACAAACAATACTATTTTAGCATTTAAACATGTAGCTGTGTCTTTAATTATATACACTATACTTGCTTGTTTGCTATACTATTTTGGGCTCCATAATGTTTTTGGTATAAAATTGATCATATCGTAATTGGAGATATGCAAAATTAGAATATTAAGTATAAATCATTTATATTTTAAAATATAAAAATTTAATGCAAACAAATTTCTGCCCTTTTATGTTTCATTTTACGGTCCTGTCTCGTTTTTTTGATACTGGTCACATTTTAGCAATCGTCTGAATATTGTAATTGAGACACTTTTAAAAAACGATTGAGATATTTACTTTTGCCATCAATTCCCACCCCAGATATACAATTCCATTTTCCATGTTACAAAAAACAACTTAGCTCTCTGACAAACATGGCAAAATTCCTGCACCCAAACGTCCTGCTTCTGGCACGTCACTTCCAGGGACAAAATGTTCTCTCTCTACCCAAAAGAGGCACCACAATCCAGAGTCAGTGGTCATAATGTGTTGCCTTAGAAGTGTGTCAAACCTGTGTGTAGTTGAGAGGCCGCTGTAGTGAAGGCATGATGTGAGCAAGGCTGTCCGCTTTGAGGAGCGTTGACTCTGGGATAATGACTGTCCCGTTCACATTCACTGCGGTGATTGGCTTCTTCACCAACTCAGGGGCAAGTTTACCCAACGCTCCATCTGTCCATTTACTATCCAAAGACATTATTTTTGGTTTGCTGATTTTTACTGCAGTGGCTTTGTTCATGGGAAAAGCACTTTGTTCCTCCACTTTACCAGAAACAGAGCTTGAAGAGTTGTAAATAACTGCATTATTACTGCAGCCCTCTATTGTCTGTTCTAGGATTGTCTGATTGTTCATTTTGATGCGTTTGAATTTAAAGTTGCTCTCCCCTGGATGACACCTCTCATTGTGTTCAGTTAAGATGTCAAACTTCTTTGTGTTAAAATTGCAGACAGCACACAGGTACAAGGGATTCAAGATGACATTGGGGTGGTTCGCATCGACATGTTCTTTGAAAGTGTTCAGGTTGTGGGTGGAGAAGGGGCAGTATTTGCACTCATAGCCTCCATGTTGCTTTTGTTGGGACTTGGTAGGATGGGATTCTGCTGTGGTATGGTCTGTTGATGACTGGGAGTCTGACGCTTTGTCCAGTAGGTCCAAGTCTGTTGATAGTTCTTTCTGTTGTGAGACATCGGTTTCCATTGGAGTTGCATCTGTATGGTTATTATTGTTTGCCTGAAAGAGGATTCATAACATTAAATGTGTTAATTTAATTTAAATGTCATAACACAAAAATACGTCCAAGTTGATAGTGTACCTGTAAATCACAAGCCTCATCGGTTTCATCGTCATCTGGCTCCACTATGGTGTGGTCTGGTCGGATCATACAGGGAGTAGATGCTTTCCGTCGACTGGCCATGATGTTGGCTTATCCCAAATGTGTTTTTTTGTGCTTAAAGTTAAGATGCCCGGGTTGCGCCACCCCAGTGTCTGAGTGAGGGGCAAACAGTATTGCAGAGGGTGTAACAGAAGGTCCAGAAGAAACTGATAAATTATCCAGAATGAAAGGAATAATTATGTCTAGGCCAGGTGTAGGCGAGCTTGTCCCCTCAGCCGGGGGACATGAAGGTCCAGTGGAGATAGGACAGTTGTGTCGAATGTTTGTGAGTAGGGCTTGCTGACAGTGTCAGCTCCAGTTCTGGAGGAACTCCTGCATGACGGGTAATTACCTAAACAGAGAAAAAAGTCAGTCAATAACCATCAATAGTTTAAAATTTAATCTGAAAACTAATTTATTTCGAGTTATCAGTTACGTAACCACATGTGGACTTTGTTCAGCTTAATGACTTAGCTCCTATGTAAGACTTTCAGTGACAGTGAGAAATAGTTCAACCTCCAGCTGAAGCTGAATTCCATTTTATTCTGTCAGACATTACTGACAGTCTTACAAACTATTTTGACATCTAGGGAGAGATAACGTTTTGTAATAGTTTTATGAGTGTGTTTTGAAGTCGCTAATAGGCAAATTCAGAGTTTTGATCGGTCTGAAAATGTCAGCAGACTAAAACTAAAAACATTTGTACCATATAAACCTACAAAGGCAACACACAAAATAAACTAAAATATGAATATTCTGATGTGATAGTCGATATGCTATAACTGCAACTTTGTATTGACTTATGTCTACAGGGCAAAAACAACTTGCTAGATTATACTTTGTAAGCAAAAAAAAAAAACAACAACAATGTGTTATAATAACCATCTATCCTGATTCTTTCCTGTGCTTGAACCTTAAGCATTTGTGCTTAAGATATAAGAGATATAAGATAAGAGTGATATAAGATAACAGCTCCTAATCATCCCGTCACTGTCCTGAACTAGAGACACAGCCCATGCAGCCGCCAAGAGGACGCAACAACATTGTTAAAATGCAGACTCATTACCGTGAAGTCGCTATAGCAACTGTGGATGTCTGTAGCTGAAACACCCAACCAGAGACACTGACTGTATAACATCCATCAGCAGCACTGGACAGACATAGCAGACTGGGGATAATTTGGGTGTGTCGCAATGCCCATAATTAAATGTACATCAGACTCAAAGAAAGCACATCCCGTATTGAAAACAAAATGAATGCAAGAGCTATTTTACCAAGTTGAATGTTACATGCTCTAAATAATCACCAATATGTAACTCTGTTCTATTGTATTAGGAAAAAACTTTAAATCATTTTATTTGATACAAAAAAGCTATTCACTTCACACAAAAAGAAACAACATGCGAGATACACAGCGTAAACATTGTTCAGCAAATATGTTGGCAGCATTTGTTGCTCCCACTCACCCACTGTCACCGTCTGCCCTAAATTCAGCAACAATCAAGACACACATAGACACATAACAGAGCAGAGGATATATGTGCTGCCTTCATCTGAAACGACACTTTGGTTTATATGACCTATTGAACTTCCACTGCTCCTTTGCTCTTACAGTCTGAGCACTCATCGATGCGTTTGTGGGCGATAGTGGCACGATGACGGAAGAAAACAGCAGTAGGCTAAACCCACACAGGTAGAGAGAGCACAGAGAAACGTTTAATTTATGTTCGCAAGCTGTAACACTGCATATTTTAAACGCTGCTTAGCCATTGACCATTCAAGTGACACAGTGTTATATGAATTTTGATTTAAAGCGCTAAACGTAATCCGATGTGGGCTGGTTAGCGCGGTAATTAGAGGCATAATGAGTCATTTGAGCAGAATGTTGAAAACATTACCAACGCTAAAAAAGAAGCTGACTCACAATAAAAGAAACAACCCATCATATAAACACAAACAGCTTGTCACATACACATAAAACTCCTTCACAGAGCACCGCAAACAAAGTCAAACACTGTGTATTGACTGCTGAATGCACTTGATCCTCTGGCACAAGCTCTGCCTCTCTTTAAACATGTTAAAGAAGAAAAGGACAGGAATCGCTGCTGGGAAGTGTACCAAGTGCAGTGTGAAGACATTTAAATACATACACAAGACATACTATTTCTATATAGTCGTTATATTTGCTCTGATCAGACATGCGATTAGAAAGATGTCATCTTGCGGAAGATTGCCTTCTTCAGCAATTTCATCTTGTCTATGGGAACTGAACAGATGGAAGAGCCTTTGTTTCTTACATCATTTGGTAATCAGCGTAGTCTCGTAGCTGAGTTTTCATGAGCATAACCGCATAGAATGACACCCCAGTGTGGTTTTGGAGGTCTCTCATGAGTCTCATCTTGCCATTAAAATTAGACAGAATTCAAAGTCAAATATACTTACTTAAAGTGCCATTACAGTAAGAACAGGTTAGACTACAAATTAAATTTCCCCCCATAAAGCATCAATGGCAATCAATGGCAAAGACTTTCTAGCGCTAGTATTAAGATTTTTGCCGATTTGTTCCCAGTTTGACAATTCTTGTACGTTGCCAATTGATGACATCACAGAGGGATTCTGAACTCAGCACTACTTCCAGTCATTTTAAACTTTTTTTTTTCCACAAACAGCAACTTAACACGTGTGAATCTATAATGAATATTTACCACAGGTTCTCTTCCACCAAACTAAAGTAGTAATAAAAAAAAAAAAAGAGAACCTGTCATAGCTTTTTTTTTTTTTTAACTCTTTCGCTATATACAACATCATCAACTTGACAAATGTTCACTTGCTCTTTTTAAACCAAACCCCTCCCAGACACGGGGAAACATGCAAGCACACAGAAAGGCCTGGTTGGCCAGAGAGATGGACCCACCACCTTCTTACTGAGAAGGGTGAGCAGCCACGCCCATCCACGGTGGCTGATAACTCACTCATAACAATTATAATAATTCCTCTCTGCAAGTGCTTCATGTGCTAAACCAAAGTGCTGAAAAACATATGCTGCAAAACCTAAATGAATAGTACCACAATACATCAGTGCATAATAGTTGATAATAGCTACTGATTGACTGGCAATCCCAAAAGAGAGCAGCCGCAGGAACAGAGGAAGACAATAAACAACAGTGTAACGTCTTTGTCCTTGGGGTGTTATTTGATCACTTCATCTGTCTTCCTCTAAAAACAATCCTTTATTTCCAGAATTACCCTCCTTACATGAGAATATATTTTAATTAATGTTTGATTTACACACCAAAACTTGGCTGCTTTCGTCTCCACCTCAGTCTCCCACCTGTTTATTTGTGTGTCTAGCCCAGTCAGCCTCTCTGTGAGCTCCCACTGTCTGATGCTCATTAAACTTGTATGAATACTCAGCCTGGCATCCTCTTGCCAGCCTGTCTGTCTGTACTTGCCTAATGTCTGCCAGTGTGATTGGTGCATCATATTACTGGAGCCATCCCTCTGACAAAGTTACCTTAAATGCCACAAGACACAAATACATTCATCAGCTATAATCAGTTTAGGCTGCACTTTGGCAAACATACAAGAAAGGGAAAATCAATCTAATTTTGTCAACTATTGAGGCACTAATATCCAAAAATAGATTAAAGAGGATAAAATTGTACAGTATATGTTTATTTTTGGAGCTGATAAATTTATGGGACAAAGTAAGCATCATTCTGTATCTGTGATGTACATAATGTTATTAGTATATAAAGTGTTATGTAAATGTGAACTTTCCTACCTGTGTGCCCTTGTGCAGAGAGCGGAGAGTCATTACACCCTGCGCAAACATGATATGCTTTGGTTGTCTGTCACACGTGTAAAAACTGACAGGGGAAAGAGGGCTTTTTCTTATGCTGCTCCCACAGCCTGGAATGTCCTCCAGTGTTTGTCCAGTGTTTCCGCAAAAAGTTGAAAAACAAAGAGCGTGAATCTTTAAAAAATTGTCGGTGCTTTTAAGTGTACATTTTGGTCTTAATTTCTTAAATTCTCTCTTAAAATGTAAATATGTTTTTGTTTTTTTTACTTTGTGTTGCTGTTGTTTTTTACTTTGCCCTAGGTCACCCTTGAAGCAGAGGTTTCGATCTCAACGGGTTCTTACCTGGTTAAATAAAGGTTAATACATAAAAAAATAAATCTTAAAAGCATGTATATTGTATAATGAACGTTTTATTGGCACAACATTAGAAGTCTATTGTGTTAATCATAGACAAATCCTTAACGGATACTGGATGTTCTCCTCAGTGCAACTCTCTTCATTTGCTGTGATTTGCAACTGGCAATAACACACTAGTGGCAGATTGGATTATTTCATTGCAAACTTTGATGATGTTTGACTGCTTTTTTGTGGGAGAGCTAATCTGGTTTGCACTGCACCATTAACTACTTCAGTAGAAGGTGGGCGCTGACTTTAGCATCAGAGTGCCAGAGTTTTGAGACGTTCAGTCATCTAGAAAGTTCTGCAAGGACTTCACTGAGAGCAGTACATGCAGCTCAGAGTTGCAGTACAGAATATAATTCTGATTTTCCCCCAATAAAGCTGCAGAAACACATCAATAGCAAAGACTTTCTAGTTGCATCTATACTGCCCTCAACATAACATTACAACCTGAAAAACTGTACTCCTCAGCAACAGCTCTGTTAGCATAACTGTACAGGGTGTGCGTCTTTGTTTTGTTTTCCCCATTGACTGCCTGTTCCACAAATCAGCCACTGCAGAGGGAAGGACGGAGTCAGTGTGGGTATAGAGATGCTGAAGAGAAGCAGAGGCATTAGTACAACAGGTCCCAGCAGGGGAGTGCGAGGCAGAATTTCGGACCGGAGCAGAATTAATTTAAATCTCATCACGAAGCTCCTCTTGCGTGCAGCAAAATGGTGCACTGTGTGTGATAGGTTCTGCATAGCAACAGAAGTGATGGCAAGAGTGGAGACCTATGAATAATAATAAAAAAGTCAATGCTTAAATACTCTTTAGTGACTATAGTTTTTCAGGTGTTAGCCCAAATGGAAAAGACATTAAACAAAAAGCAGTTTATAGATACTGATAATGAAAAATATTAAACATATCTCATGCAGCCCTATAGTCAATACCACAATATTATCCTCTTGTCTGCGACCTCAGCAAATAAAAAGAACTGCAGTACACTACAGCTTTATGCAGCACAGTTGCACTTTTTCATCAGCAATTTAAATCCTTCTGGGTAAAACTCTTTAGGATACAAAAGCCCAATGAGGCATTTTAACAAGCTGCCACTGTGCCACATAAGAGCGATACAGGCCGTGGCAGCTTTGACCTTGTTTGAACCAAAACAATGTCGAGAGACGCTGTGGCCTATATACGCTGCATTACCAAATACTGTCAAGCAGGCTGCTCTGCATACAACTCCACACCCTCTTCCCTTTAACAAGATTACCATTTCTCTGGATTCTAGGAAACGCAACTGTGTAATCATCTAATATTTTCTTGTAATGTGAATATAAAATTGCACTGGATATACGTTCATACTTGCACATAAACCAACAGGACAAAATCAAGTCTTGAGAATAAAACAAGGCTCAGATCAGGACCAAACCAGGATTAGTCTAGTCCCAAAATAAGAAAAAGTGTGATATATATTGTTTCAGAACATATCAAGATAAATATTAATATTGATGACTAACCTAACTAACTAACTAACTAACCTTACATGAATGAAGACACACTTGAAATAAGTCAGGAGCACCATTTCTCAGTATATACACACTTACCTAAATGTCATTGTAGCCAAGTGTATTTTATCGCAACTTTTTCATCCCCAAAATATAATTTAAGTTTTAAACCTCACTTTATTTGCATGTAGCTTCACTGCTGTCGTCTGGCAGGTGTTCTGACGTTTAAACTGTTTAATTCCTTTCCTTTTCAATAATAATTGGGTTGCTGAATAAAAGGGACCAGGTTTAGCTAGCGGTCTGTTATAGCACTATAGCTCATTGGTATAAAAAAAAAAAAACTGACTAGAGCTTGAGCATTACTAAATACAGCAGTTAGCGTAAGAGCAAGTTAGTTTTCAAGTCATTGTGTTTTGGGAAGAGGATCAAAATCGGCCCAACATATCAGTCCAAAAATATCGTTCATCGGCTGCTCTAGATTCCAATATATATGGGCAGTAGCCATGAAAAAACCCATATTAGTCCATCTCTATTTAAAAAACCTCACTTATTTTGCACTTGTGTAGCTTCACTGCTGTTGTCTGGCAGGCGTTTTAATGTTTAATCTGTTTAATTCCTGCCTTTTCCAATAATAACGGCTGAATAAAAGGGATCGGATTTAGTTCAAGGTCTATTATAGCAGAGTTATGTTCAAATATGAAATGGTAAACAAGACTAGAAAACCAAGTAAAACCAGGCATTACTATTGGACCACCCAATACCTCACATGAAAGCGCCTTCAACAAGTCTCAGTGCCAGAACTGACTCAATACACTCACTCAGAAAGGGCAAGCTTTAAATATCTGTGTGTCACCCACTCCGAAGGTTTCCACGGTAACACTGTAAGCAACAATGATCATGTCTTGACAAAGGAGGAGCGACTGAGGTCAACACAACATACTCGAAACTGTCAACCAAAATACTTCTGTCATGTTATTGTTACTATCCAATTATTATCGGCAGTCATACACAAACAAACAAAAATAGCAAAACAAGTCAAAGAACCAGGCAAAAGATGTTTGACAATTTCAGTTGAGTTTCTGATTAAAGCAGCATCATTATTATGTCATTTGTTTGTATTAGTTATCTATTTTGTTTTTGTTTGTTTTATCTATTTTTGTTTGTTTATCTCCTTTTATTTTCATGCTACTTTAAAATGTTACTCAAGGATCTCTTTTTCTTAATTGTACTGCACTTGCAAAGTTGTCATCAATACGTGGACATTAACAAACAAGTAATGGGCTGCATTGGCCGACATGACAATTAGAAAGGCACCTCCTCAAACATTTTTTGTGATTTGGATTTTGGATTGCGTTTGGTTTATATTCTTCCAGAGGCCCCAAATAATTATAATCCAGGAGACTTTGGTGTTCATTATCTAATGTTTGCCCAAGTGTCCCTGCGCTCTCACTGTTTCTATGGACCAGGCTCCCCACCTGTCAGTCCCGTGGCTTCCCTGCAGTGGGTGTGGCTTAAAGATTCTCGCTCTCGCCTTTCTCTCATTGGCTGGTTCTGGTATGAGGGTCGTGTCTGTGCGGTGTCGCGGGGCTGACGTGGTGCAGTGCAGAAAGACTCTTTGCTAAGCACTCTCTCTCGTCTCTCTCTGCTTCTCCTCCCTCCCTTGTTTCTAAACTTGAGAGATTTCGAGGGCACGGTTGGGATGTGGGACTGTGCCCGTCTACTCAGGCAGAAAATGACCTACATGACAAACACAGCGAGGCTAGAAAACTTTCTCAACAGCTGCCTGCAGTGCTGCTGGTGTTTTGAATTTCACCAGCACAATTCAATTTGTCACTCAAAGTAGTCTAATTTCCTGTGACATTGTGCAGACTGGCAGGAGGCGTAAACTGAATATTTAAACTCCATGGTGCAGCCTGTGAAATCCACAGTCTTCTGGAAATAATGAAGCAATCCAACATAGTCTAAAATCAGAGACACATACATTATTGTGCCAAAGTCTAGACATGTTTCGGTGGCAAAAAAAGACAAAAGGAAAATAACTACAAGCACATGATGAACTGAAAATAAAGAGCTGATTTGTAAAAACAGGTAAGTGCCTCTTGAAAAAATGTCCAAGGCTTAAAATGTATTCTTTTTGTAGCAGTGTTTTCAAAAGCTCAATCTATTTTCCGTCCATACCTTCTTGTGCAAATCTCCTCAACTAATACTGTTATTGATACTGACTAGATGACTCTTCAAATACTGGTCATATTTTCCAATAATCAACGACACTTTCACACCCACAAAATGTGAGTGAAGTTAACTCTTTGATCTTTTATTTCAAGACAGTGTTTCAAGACTCATCTATAAAAGATGAATTAAGTCCATTACTGACCTTTTCTAAAAAGTTGAGAATAAAAGTGACCTTCTGTATTCCTATTTATCTAAGCTATAATAGTAGTAAGCTGTACACTTTTTATTGCACATCCCAAACGGTAGCACAGAGACTGCAGTGACATTAATAAAAGGGTTAGGTGTGTGCATGATTCTCCCACACAGTTATCATGCTGTGTGCCACATCCAGGCCAACTATTGTTTCTCATTACACTGCTTAAAAGTGCTGCCTTTACCTTTTGTACAAAATTGAGGTTTTGGTATTTTACATAACCAAATGTGGCCCATTTAGGTTTGATTTAACAAATATTATGGGTATTGAATTTTAGAAATATGCTTATTCTCCAAAGTACTTAAAAAACATTATAGCATTTTGGCTTCATAATGATGAACAGTGTGTGTTTATTGAAGCAAAATTCCATGTCACTTTTCAACTCTCTACAAAGGAATCTGATGTGAGTGCGAGTCGTGCATCATGGGAAACTTGACTCAACTGCAGTTCTAGGAGACCTTGAGATACAGATATTGCAGAAGCCTTAAGTCTTAATGAGAAGTATAGATGTCAAGCCTGGTTGCAATACTGTGAACTCTTTCTCTAATGTTCACCCTCTTTAACCCCTGGTTTCTGTATGAAATGTTACTGAAATGCCGTTAAAGAGGATGTATTATGCTAAATCAGCTTTAATGCGCTATGAACCTTGTTACAACGGTGTTTCCTCATCATTAGTTTATTTTAAGATTTATATTTGGATGTTCAAAATGTGTCACATAGCCACTTTTCAAAAATAAAAACAAGTAAATGAAAATCTGGGGTGCACGGTGGCAGAGCGGCTAGAGCTTCTGCCTCTCAATAAGGAGATCGTGGGTTCGAATCCCGCACCACCCCAACATCGTGGTTTCGAATTCTGAACCACCCTAACATCACACGATCTCTCTGGGTGGAGTCTGCATGTCCTCCCGTGTTACCGTGGGGTTCTCTCCGGGTTCTCCGGCTTCCTCCCACCGTCCAAAGACATGACTGTGTAGGTTAATTGACAACTCTAAATTGTCCCTAGTGAATGAATGTGAGAGTGAATGGTTGTCTGTCCTTGTCTCTGTCTCTCTGTGTCAGCCCTGCGGCAAGTTGGCCACTGTCCAGGGTGTACCCCGCCTAAGGCCCAAAGTCACTGGGATAGGCTCCAGTCACCCGCGACCCCTAACGGGAATAAGCGGTAGAAAATGAATGAATAAATGAAAATCTGCTGTTTGTAGAAATGTCACTAAAGAGGCGGGGCTTATTAGTTCTGCAGGAACAGGATGTTAGTGGACCTATGACTAAGCCATTTTAGATCAATATTGCTGTTTAAGAACAAATTGTAAAATGGTGATCCACTTTTGTTATACTTTAATACTAAACACCCCAAAAAATCATAACATGTATCTCTTAACGCTAACTACACCGATAACCCTTGTGCAACCAATCTGCATCACATTTACAGTTAACAGAGCTTTGCCTTCAAACTCCCCCATGTCCACGCTGCGCCTCTGGGCTCCACCCACAGGTGATGAGCTCATCTCTGTGGTTGCCTTAGTCACCACAAAACACGTCTGAGAAGCTCTGGTCCAGGCAAAGTACAGTGTATCGGTTATACACGTTCAAATTCTTGAAGACGACGTGCCACACTCAAAGGGGCACAATCCAGTTTTCTTGTATCAGTATAAAGGTATATTCCCTGAAGAAATATAAAAAGAAAATCCACAAATGTTCATTATTTATTAACCTTAATATCCATCTGCAAAGCCACAATAAAGTCTGTACCTGTATCTTCTCAGTAAAATACTATAGCACGTTGTGATGTCATCTGAAACCCAGAAAGCACTAGAACAAAGGCCTGTGTAGACGCTGATGACATCACTGCAGAGCCAAGCTAAGCACGATCGCCGCAACGACAACAACATCCTCCATGTAACCCGCGATGAGTCAGACGCTTCAGCGACAGCATTACACAGCCCAGCAACTTGAGCTGCGGTAGGGAACATGGAAAATACTAAAAAGCTACAAAACCCGACAATAGTGAAGAAGTCCCAAACTGAACTTAAGTCAACGTCGGGCAGTTGAAGCGTAAAGTTGACGTCACAAATTCAATCAAATAAAAGACAGGTATTGCCAAGGACAGTTTTTTGATAACATCCATTTATCCTTGTTATATTGGCTCACCATTTGTTTCATTTTTCAGTTGATTTTAAAATGTTATTGTTTATTTTTAAAGCACTTTATAGACTGGCCCCCACATGCACCTCAGCCCTCATTATTCCCTACTACACTCACCAGCTTGTTGTCCAAACAATGATTGTCCAAAGCTGGGGTGACCAAACCTTTTCTGTAGTTGATCCCAAACGCTCTTCTTCCCCACATAAAAACAGCCCCTTCTGATTTGTAGGTATTTAGTTTTTTTTTATTTTTTTTTATCCAACTTTTTCATTGTGTTATTGTGAGCTTCTTTCGATTTACTGAAGTTGTTTTGTATTCTGTACAGAAATACAGTAAATAAAAGACAACTCTTTAAGTTAATTATCACATTTGAAATATCTGAAATGCTTGAATAATTTGAATAATCAATGACTCTTACTGTATTTATGATACATTGACGTATAGGTGTATCATGGGGGGTATTACACATTTAAACATGTGTAACATTGTCTAATTGGACTTTAGCATTTTCACAACTACACACCAGCACCTGCTTTTCTTTTTTAATCAATAACAACTTTGACAGAACAGAACTGTCAACAGAAAAATATGAAATGATCACTCATACAGAGATTATATTAAACCAAATGTTTGGACACTCAGTAGCTGTCAAAACAAAAATATATTCATTTTATGACTCAATTGGTGGGATGCAATTTGGCAACAGTGCTGTGAATTTTACAATTCAAACTGACGGGGACAGACATAGCCTCGTTCGCTTTTGTTCTTGCCATTTGACAACTGTAAATAGTTGAAATGTAACAGGAACAAACAGCACACATCGTTTCACAGCCTGATGTTTCGGCTGTGACACTCTTGAAGGGTCAAACGCTGCAATGTAAAAACGCTGGTATGTAGCTGCAGGGAGGCAGTGGAGGTGGATTTAAAATCCTAAAATAACAGCTGGCAAAAAATCTGTATATAAAATCTCTCTTTTTCAAATGCTCGGGCTCTCTTTTTGTCGTGTACAAAAGATGGGACAATGGTGAGGCAGCAACATCTGTGCATCCCTATAATCCCTGGGTTACAACAGTTAAAAACAACAACATTTTAGACCAAATAACAGCACTATGCTAAAGTCTTGGACAAACTCTTGAGAAATACTATGAACAGTGAAAGGCACATAAAGTCGTATTTACAAGACAATAACTTCATTTTGAACAATGGAAAGATGGTAAAAAGGTCAGAACAAAGTAATGTTTTATTGACCTATTATTGACTTTTCCTGACATTTTCAAACAAACATAAAGCTCCAGTTTGAAATTTGCCATTGTGGTTACTACTAACATGTTATTATTACAAATAAACAAAAATAAATCTTCTCCAATTTTATCCATTAATGATACTGCTCATTGAATCTAAGGAACTTCTGTGATTTTACCATTTTCTTTCATCAGTAAAAATGCTTTGCTTTGCTACAGGATCAAAATTCAAAATGTGCCTTTTGTCGCTTCAAATTACATAGTTGAGTTTTCAAGTTTTGACAGATCACACCAAGAAACCATACGAGGTTGTTTTATCCTAACATGTGAAGTGCAGCGGGAGCGCGTGTCTCAAAGTCTTTACTCTGAGGAATTACAGTTACAGAAATGACAGAAAGGTTAAAGAAGCTGTGATCAAAATCTGCCTGGTGTCTTTTATGGAAGTGTGATGGGAACAGCATCAGAAGAAATAAACACAGAGGTCACAGTGAGCACAAAGTTTAGCATCAAACATTAGGATCTGACATCATTCAAGTCATGACACACATTTTATCGACTAGTTGCACTGAAAGCTTTTGGCCCCAATTACTAAACCCACCTGTTGTGTCAACTGAAGCCGGATTTTTGAGGCTGCAACATAAATTAACAAGTAAACTGATTTATAACAAGGTAAAAGTACAGCATGTTTCTTTTAATGGCAAGTGTAATTAAATGCATTAGTGAGCTGAACAAAGGTTAGCATTAGGGCTGCAACTAACGATTATTTTACGATTAAATTCATCTTTCAATTTATCATTATTAGGACCACAAAGGCCCTTGAATATGGGATTTTACTCATTCAGACCCAGAGCCAGTTAAACTGATGCTGCTTGAGGCTATCCTGATAGAGTATATTTATAGACAAAAAGAGTTTTCATCAAAAATCTGTTCTTTTCCTGTGTCATTTTTATGTAATTTGTGCATTGTCTGAATCATAAACAAATTTTCTCAGCACATGACATGTTTTGTAGTTTATGTATAGTCCAGATAACGATTATTTGAAATATTTCCACAGTCAATTAGTTCCTATTCATTGATTAACTTGTTTCAGTCCTATATGCATTTGTGTAATAACACAAATGTGTAATAGCACATTATTAAAACAGTTATTTGGTTCATGTGTCAGACATTCTGTTAATGCCCTTTTCATCAATTATTCAAATATGCCTTTGCTTAGATGGTGTTCATACATATAACCAAGCTCAATCAGTGTTTTGTGTATGCTGTAACGGCTTATACTGTATGTAATAACTATAATTTTCAGCAAGCAGAAAATAAAACATGCTTTTTCCATCTTAAATCTAAAACTCAAAGGTCTCTTACGCCCCCAGCTATAGAAGCCCACCAGAATAAGCACGGACGCTTGAATGATGAAATCCTGGTATGACTAGGACTGTATTAGTCAGTACAGTTGTTATGATTTGTTAATGTCAACCTTAAATGAAACTTCATATTGTCCTGAAGAAAATTTGTCTTGGAGTTCCATGTGAATATGCCAGAATGTATTAGTCACACACTCTATCGAAATAAAATGTGCAAAAACTACAAAATCAAGGCAAATTTGAAATGAATAAGGAAAACCACTCTTTGCCTTTTAAGCAAAACATTTTTGTCAGGTGTTATTTTGATATCAATTATTGTGTCTGCTTTTGTGATGTATTGTAACCTATCATTTGTTTAAAAAAAAAATGTAACTCCTCATAAAACTGTCTGGAAGTGATTCAATGCACCAAAGTTCCCCCCAAAACAGGACAGAGCCGCTTCCACAGCCTGATGGGGAAAAGTGACTCAAGTTTGTCCCCAAATAGGAGAGCAGAGGGTTCAGCTGAGCACACATCACGTCCTGTATGGCGCTATAGCACAGTGTTTTGCAGAGGAGGGAGGGGAGCATCACTCGGGGTTACGTTACGCCTACATCAGAGTCGCACAAATCAAAGTCTATAAACAACACCGCACTCCCAAAAGTTGCAATACGCCCGCAGCACCGCTCGTTTTGAGTTGTCCCGGAGGCGTGCGGGAGAGAGTTTACGTGACGGAGCGACTCAGAGAAGCTCCCCAAATGTTCCCCCTCTCGCCATCGACGTAACAACATGTCGGCAGCAGTGGACGGCCATGTTTTGCTGGTTATGTCGACACTGCTGGGAGGAGGAAAAAGTAGACACGATGTTCCTCCTCGTCTGTGCCCGCCGCCGCTACTCCCACGATCCCCGCGTAAAAGCGCAAAACTTGGCCCAATTAACAACTTGGTGCAACATTGTCTGCAGGTGGAGGCGACAAAGTTCACGCGCCGAGGCAAGTTGAAATATTTATGCTGAGGCTCGTGGCGCACGGGAGACGCAGGGGGCGATGCTATTGGCGTGAAGGGTCCTAACAAACAAGTACCATTAGCTATAATAACTTGAGAGAGTTTTAAGAAGGGGGCGTTACGGGGCAAAGAGACAGAGGAAGAGTTTATCCATTTCTTACCTGCCACGGTTTTGGCGCGATGCTCAGGTGAAGCCGTGCGTCAATACAAAACAAAAGCTGTGTTATTGCCACACAAACACTGCCAAAGCTGGGCTAAGCAATCTCGCCGTGGTCCAGTAACCGAGGAGACAACAGGCGACAGGAAAGGAAAAATTGGCGATCACAAGAAGACGGCTCTACGCCAAAAGCCACATGACCGCCGACGTCAGAGTGCGTATTTGCATGCCGTACCGAGGCGCCGGTGTCCGTCCACAGAGGATCCATGGTGCTGTAATGGGGAAAAGTTGGGATCCAGGCCGAGGAAAGTGGTACAATAGAGAGTCCGGGCAGCAGCAGCAACACCGGAAGCGCCACAAAGCATGCTCGGTGCTCTAAAAACGCATGACCTGTGTTGTGGCGCTGTCAACTTTCCCTGAGCTGACGCCTGCCTGCCTATCTGCTAAGACCTAATTGGATATTACATGATCAGTGGGGCGTCCCGTGTCCCCCCAAAGCTCCACCCTTCGTTTTCCAGCTCCCACCTCCTTATCTCCCGTCTTTGCTTCAAGCCTGCTATTTGCGCGTGCGTTTGGAGCGGTTTGGAGAGGGCTGTGCGGGGGGCTGCTGCAGTAGGCCACTGCCCACGGGGTTTCAGTCAGTAGCCAGTAGCTTACCTGCGCTGAAAATCCTTGAAACCGTTTGGTTGTGCTGAAAGGTGAATCTGGGGTCAGTGAACATGTACTTTATAGGAGACACTGTCCTGAAATGACAGCCAACTTTGCGCCATGTTTAGACAGTCAGCGTCATCTGCTGGAGGAGTCTGGTATTGTTTTAAGGATCTTGACCTTGGCCCACCCCTGCATTGTTTACACTGGACTTGATTTTTGCCTATTACGCAGAAATGTTTAACTGTCAGTATTGCCTCGATTTGGTTTATTTAGGCTGCTGCAGAAAAAAACAAACACAATTTTGTAATCACATCTCAAAGTGTGACTTGGCCCATTTAAAATAAATTGGGTCAGTCTAAGAGGCTTCTGTAACACATTCAGGCAAATCGGCACTGCAAGCCGTTTATAGGGTGCAAATCAGTCTAGGGTTTAGATTAAAATACCATGAAAATACTATGGTTAAAATAAAAGGTGAGGATACATCAACATCTGATCTATCCATGCATTTTATTTTACAAACCTACATTAAAACCTTTTCGTAAACAACAACAAACAAAAAAAAGTTAAAAGTTATACAGCCAGAGACTATTCAAATGTCTGTGCAACTTGCTGCTCTCTTTGTAGTGAAAAAGTCACTCAAAGCAACATTTCATGTAATCCTAAATTAAATGTCAGACAGGTTTCTATTGTGTGTCCGAGTGTGATTGAAGTAAAAGGTCACTAGATGGAGCCACATGGCTGCTTTGCTTCATCTGTTCATTATCAGGCTCAGAGGTACCCCTACTCACACTTCTCTCTGTGATTGACAGTTTGATCTCGGCCTCCAATGGGGGGGCGGGGGTGGGGAGGACTAAAATCTTTATCCACACTCTATTAACGAAAACTTGGTGATGCCTCTCTACTGGAGACAAGAATCAGGTCAAAATCATGACGCAGATTCTTTATTATTATATCCTTTAGTTGAACAACATTAACATAGGTTGGTGTAGGATTTAGGGTATAGATCAGTCTGAATGTAAGGCAATGTAATATGCGTGTGCGTGTGCGTGTGTGTGTGTGTGTGTGTGTGCCACCTCAGTGCAGGGAGAGAGAGAGGTTCCCAGAGAGTGACCGAGCTACCACTGTAATCATCCAACACACACATGTTTCCAATTACACCATATGGTTTTGAGTCGCAGACGCAGAGTGAAAGGAGAACAAGGAGGAAGAGAGATAGCCCAAATGCATTTACTCAAACTAAAGCAAGGGATAAAGAGACAAGAAAGACAGGAAGACACAGAGGATAAAGATATGTTTGGATTGAATTCTCAAAATGTGTCAGTATTTTGAATTTCTATGTATATAAAAAAAAAACGTTTTAAAAAGACAAAGGTATAATGTACTTTCCTTCTTGTTTTATGACTTCTGTGATCTCTGAAAATTGTCACATCAAATAAAGACCAAACAAAACGTTATACAATAAAAAAAGTATAGTTTGATTTCAGAAAGATCACGCTCTTGTTTCTTCCTTAGGATAATTTCTGCTTAACAGAGTATTTGCTGCAGGTGCTAGAAAGGCAAGTCAAGTTTATGTGTAGAGCACAATTTGCACATAAAGTAATTCATAGTGCTTCACATAACAGAATGAATAAATAAAAATTATAAAACAGATAAAGATACATAATCACTATATTTAAAAAGTACTTTAAAAGAGGGGAGTGCCGATAAAATCCTTTCAGGTGTATGCACAGCTAAAAAGAACGGTTTTAGCATGGATTTAAACATTGAGTGAGTGAGGTGCTGTCTCACATCTTCAGGAAGATGTTAAAGTTTTTAGCTGCATACAACTGCAATGCTGATTCCCCATGTTTAGTCGGACTAAACATGTTCCCTGATGTCCTCAGAGTGTGAGATGGTTCATATGGCACTAACATGTCAGAGATGTACTTTAGTACTTTAGTACTTCTATGGAGAGACTTGAACACAAGATGAGCGACTTTAAAGTCTATTCTCTGGGCCACATGAAGCCAGTGCAGAGACCTGAGCACAGACTAATGTGGTCGTACTTCCTGGTTCTAGTCAGGACCCAAGCAGCTGCACTGTTTATAAAAGCCATTGTAAGCAGTGCAGCCATAAGCAGATCTTTGGCCAGTGTCTTGGTGATGGTTACAAGCGTATACTCTAAAGGCTTGATTTTCAACTAGTGTGCTGGGGAACTCTACTTTACCTTGAGGTTCTGTTAGATATACTTTGAAACGCACAAATGCAGATGTAATTGCCTATAATTTACCTTTTTGGAGTGTCCTGAGCAACGAAAAAAAACAAAATGAAAAAGCATCACCATTGTGATATTTAATGAATCAGTGGCACAAACATTATTTGGCTTATTATGTACCATATAATTTTTTAACTAAACGTTCTGATTTTGTAATGTTTTGTAGTAGGCTGTTTGCTATGGTACTTTTTAAACCAAAAAGATGTGACGCAACTCAAATTATATTGAAAAACACTACTCTAAAGAACCAGCAGTCACAAGTCATATTTCACCAAGGTCCAACTAAAGAAACTAAACATTTCCTCAAGCAGGTCTGAAACGTCAGATAATATTTTTTTTAAATGCCATTTCGGTGTTAAAAAGCCTTTCACAACAATAACAGTGATCTTCCCTGATGATCTCAGTCTGGTCAACACCTCCTCCACTGCGTCTCTGGCCAAACTTAGACCGAATTGTGCAACCAGGTTTGTTTATTTCTGACACATGTCATTTACAAATCAAAATTCTCAGATTCTAACCTCAGATTAACAGTGTTTGGGGTTTCGCTCATTGAGCCTGCATAAATCAGCAATGGTTTTCAGTCCCCTGTGATAATTTTCCCTTTCTTTTTTCCTAGTAAGCAACCATATTTGTTTTGATACAGACAGGCCATGCGTGTCCATGATTGGTTAATCAACCTTCAGGCTGAACTCCGGGAAATGAAACCGGAGACCAGACTCACATCTTACAAGTGTGTATTGGCAGGAAAATTCTATATCCATCATGTATTGTCTGTAAATAAAACCTCACACACATTCATGCAGATTGTCTTGATGTTTTGGAGGATCGTGCTTTGTGCTTCTGACACTTAAGGCTTAAAAAAACAAACCTCTTCACTGTCCTTTCGTAACTTGGGATGTTTATCTACTGTCTAGGAGATGGACATGTAACAAAAATCTTTCCTAGAACCATTTTCTATTCATCACACTAGCGTAATTTCTGGCTTCTAATAAGAGCACACTTATTGGCGGTGCTGTGTTGATGTCCAGGGGATCTCGCGGCAGTCGCAGTGGAGGGATAACATATCTCATTTGGCATTGCACTCTGCTCAAGACTCACCAGAAGGATCTGCTCTGCTAGTTTATGGGCTCACTTGTTCTTGTCTTTGGTTGATTTAGTGCAGTCATAAGGACACGCCTGACAAAGTTACCGGATAAAGGATTACACCAGGTCAAATCAATATACTGTTCATCTAATATTTTCACCCCATTTAAGATCTTGGCTCTTGTTGGTTTTATGAATGAACTTAAGTGATTTCTCTTTGATTTTTGCTTCAGAAAATGAATGGATGCTAGATTTATTTTTCCGACGTAAAGAAGACTAACTTTCTTCCTTTTTTGACTCAGGTTTACTCATGCGTGATAGACTTGAGCTGTCGGCCTGTAATCAGTATATACAAGACCAATGGCATGTAATCTGCTGCAATGTGTTGCCCATTATAGGGTGTATTACCTCTTTCATTTCTGTGTATATTGCATTTCAAAACTTCGCTCCAGCTTGTCTTGTTGAAAGCTGACATACATCGCAGTGTGGACTTAAGACAGGCCTGTATACACTGTGGTTGCTGCGTTTGGTAAATAAAGCTTACGTTGAGTTTTATTGCAGGGTCTGGGAAATAAGGGTTGTAATTGGACAGAAGACATGCATCATCATAGCATTAGTCTGTTTCCACCTTTATTTGATCTAATTTACACAGTGAGTATTGTATTTCGCAATTGGTCATTAAAATTACATTGGTTTCCTTTCTGACTCTTCCTCCCTTCTTTGTGATTTAAAACCCGCAGCATGTTTGAATCATGACAACGTAGCCTCTGTGAACGTTGCAGACCCTGATTACAGATGTCGTTTAAGAGTATTTATTGTTCACTTCCTATTTCTGTGACATCAGCAGACTTGAGGGAAGACATCAATATCATGTCCTTTTGAAAAGGCTTGGGAAGATCAAATGATGTTCGGCATGATGAAAGCATTGAAAATGAGTTAAACCGTATCCTTGGATGGTAGTACTGCAACATTTCTGTATGGGCTTTTCTGACCAAAAAAGACCTGCATTTTCAACATTCAGTGGTGCTCAAAGGTTGTGTCATTGAAGGCAGCAATGAAATGACTGTGCGTGAATGACCATATGCATTTGTTGATACAGTATTTGATGTCAAGATGCAACTGACTTAAGACAATTAATCCACAAGCTGAAGTATTAACTGCCATGTTTAATACACTCAGTATATCGTCACAGAAAATTAAACCTTTTTTTTTTTTTAGGGAGGCCAACAAATCAAGACTTAAGGTACTGCAAATGACTGAAAATTGTATTTTTCCAAAGAAAACCTCACCTCCAGACTTTATTCTGTACATGTTACCTTGCCTGAACTTTTTCTTGCTTATTTTGTAATGTTTCTATCTGCTTATCTTTTACAGAGCCCAAAGTATCCCGCTGGTGTGTTGCATGTAAAACAATGCTAATTGGTCTGACATGGTTTAATGGCTTACTGGCTAATGGTGTCCGTTAACTTGCAACTGGATCGAACCGTGCTGCACTGCTGTGACCAAGGCTCACTCACCATGACTTGGTCTCAGGAGGCTCAACATGGCTTTATCTAATGCAGTGTAAATTACAGGTTACTAGTAAGTAATGACCCATTTGACTGCATTACATGCATTTCTCATATCTAAGGAAATAAATGTATCGAAGGGTAAAAGTCCTTTTTTTAAAAATATTTTGCTGGCTCAAAGGCTTTAAAGAATAGTCACAGAATAGTTGTAGTGCAAAACGAGGATGGAGAAAGCGTATAGAGACTCAGCAAATGGTTGAGGGCTGAGACACCGAGATGGTAGTAACATGTGCAACACCCTTAACCACTGAACACCGGTGAGCACGTAGAGCACAATTCCTTCATCTCTTGAGCTGGAACGCATGCCGCAATCCCTAAAAGTTATTTTAATTATAGAGTATGCAGTCATGTAAGATAACAGACTGAGGATAGGGGAATACATTTTATCTTTATTAGTACACCTAAATGAGTGGACAGTCCAAGTCTTTACTTACTTTACTTCCTGTTCTGGGTTCTGTCTTCCATCTGTGTGTGTTGGACAGTATGGGGCAGAGAGAGGAAGTTGAATGACACTCTGGTTTCCTTTCCTTGACTCTATAAAGCCATGGGAACCGTTTGGTAAGTTTCAATTAGTTTGCATATGTCCCCACTCTAACCTAAAATAAAAGTCCTTGAACATCTGTAGCCAGATGTTCAAGGACTTTGGAGAGGTGAAGCACACACTGTTACATCCAGGGTCTACAGGCCGAACCGATTAGTGGCATTTGGTGGTGTCTTTGATGCGAAAGGATCCACAGGCGCTTAAGCTGCTGTATCTGTAGATGAGATGGAAGAGTACAATGGGCACTGTGATTCACTTCCACATTTGGTTTAAACGGATTAACTTTTCATGTCCTTTAGGCCTGAAACTCATTTCAAAACACATGCTAAACAAACCTCAATCCATTCATAAAAAGATCTATCCACCCCGGATATACACTGAAATAATAATAAAATGATTTATTTATTTTTCTCTTCAGTTTTTGATCGCGTAAGGATAATAAGCTTCCAACTTCTTGTAAATGATTTGCTGGCTAGTCAACATGATACTTTACAAAGATGTAAGGTCAGGAAACATACCTTGTCTCCACAATTTCCAAAAGGCATTGTGGAGGAAAAGTGATCATTGTTCATACTGTCATGGCCTCCATTTATTTGATTCAGTGTTTTACTCAAACCCAGGCTTTTAAGGTGTTACTCATGATGCCTAATCCCCTGGGGTCTCTGCCATGCCTGTTATTCATTCTTTGTTTTAGCTATGGGGGGGTCTTTCCCTGCAACAGTCAGAAGGTCTTCAGCTGTTGCCTTTCTGTTATCTCAACTGTTCATGATCATCCCTTAAAACAGTAAAACCAACACTATATTTGGAAAGTTAATTCTGTCTTCTTGTAAATATGTGAGTTTCTTCTAATAAGATGTAAATAGCTTTAAGCTTATTTACCGGACACGTTTTAGCGGGATGACTTCCGCCTTCGTCAGAGGCGGTCAGTCGCACCATTGGCTCCTCAGCCAAGCACATGCACCAAATGTCTGAACCTGCGGTTCCTCTCGCACTGAGCAGGATTACTATTGCAACAACACATTGTTAGTAGGGTAAAACTAACCTGTCTCACAACGGTCTATAGTAAAACCAACACTCTGAAATGTATAACTGAGTGTTAATTTACATATACTTTCCCCATCCCTTGCTTGTTTCCCCTTTGTTCGGGTCAGTTTTTTTCACCGACACCATTGTCAAAACCTCACTGTCTGCTGGGTCACAAACATGGGACTTCTCAACCAATAAAGACACCACTACAGCAAATCAAATATGACTAGAATTTTTATTCACAACATGATTGACAGGCCGATTAAAGGACACATTTTCTGCTACAATGACTTTTTTGAGATTTTAACCATGTTCTGTCATCAAAAACATACCTGGATTTGCATTCAGCTGCATTCACGCTGTTTTGAGAAATGTTCATTAGAAAATCCTATCCTCTCCAACCGTCAAAAGCACTCCCTGCTGCACTCCCTCGATCAGTGATGTTTTTTCACCTCATATACATCACTTATATGATAATCTTTTGCTGTTTTAAGTCCTTATCACCAGACTTGTTCTGAGAAATTCTACCGTCTAAACACGATAACTGCTGCTGCTAGCCTGAGTATAGCGTCTCTTAAGTGCTAACATAACTAAACTGTGTCTAGCGCTAGGCACCATCTGCTGGCTGGATGCACTTAGTAAATGTCATAGCACACAGTATTTTATTTCATTATTATTTTATTTCATTTAATCCATAATAATACAAAAAACATTGGTTTCAAAACATGAGATGGCAAATTTTGGGTACTCAAGAGCATGTTTAAAGGCTAATATCAATATGACAAATGCATAGTGAATTATGAATCCAAGTGAATTATACTGGCCTGTTTAAGAGGTACGTAATGTCTTGGCCTGAGGTGATTGGACATGAGAGAATGCAGACTCAGAAGAAAACAAAGCAGCAAAAAGCAGGAAAAAATAAATAATTTCTTACCAAATGCTGACTTGAAACCGCCACATTTCCAGTGATGATATTTTTATATGCTGAGCTTAGCAAATTTAGCAAAGTTGGCACATGTTGGCATTAGTGGTTTCCTGTTAATTGGCTCTCGCATCAAGACAGATAATATTATGCATAATGCATCTAACATTATTCAAATCCTATACAGTTCATAAAGAGACATGAAACTGTGGTGTAAACGTGCAGAGGAGTTAAATAAATGCAGAAAAAGCTGATGATAAACCAGAAGTGGTTTCATGTTTTCTCTAGCTTTTGCCATGTCTCTATTTACTATTTAGATTTTATTTATTAAGAAAACATTAGTTATGTATGGTTGCTCACAACGTAGCAGCGAGCTGGGACCTGTGCATTGAAATGCAGGACCAGTTGCAATGTGACTATTGTGTCATACGACTAAAATTGAAAGAAAAGAAAAAAGCATAGAAGCAGCGCAGATTTCTGCAGAATCAACAAGCATAGTACTAGACTCTGAGGTAAAAAGTTATGTATTTTGTACTGATGATAAGCGGATATTCTATGTGATGTCTTCTGCATTTCACTGCACAGGCTGCAAATAAACATCCGTGATTGGATCATCTCAAAATTTGGATGAATGTCTGACACTCTTTATGGCCTGGTTCCAGGCCCTGCATTCAAACAGAAAGAAGAACTTTGCTCACTAGGCAAGTAAATGAAGCCCAATTGGCTTTCAGTAACCTAAAGACATATTTTATGTCTAACTCTTCATCCATTCAGTTCAAAATCCTCAGTCAGTATCCGCCCCCTGCTTCAGACTGGTTGCCCGTAAGGAGCAGTGGGAGCAGTGAATGACAAATTTAGAAGAAGGAATTAAGTTGCTTGTAACAAACTGAACTGAATCCCCATTTTGAAGAATGCTTATTGTTATCTATTAATCACAGATGGGAAATTGGTCTTTTCATAAACATTCTCTTCACCTTAGTTGAACTTGATGTGTTTTCCTGTGCAACATTATTACAATAGTCATTCTTATATGTAAAATCAAATGTATACATTTAGGCATTGGTGAGGTTTCCATCAGTGAAAAACTGATAAAAGACTTGGTTTCATTCATGTCAAATATCTTTCCTCAGCCTTTTGTTATTGAATGAAATAACTGAGAGAGCAGAGGGCTTGTTGAGGTCATTTCACGTGCTGTTATTGGGTGGTCTGACAATGCGGGAACCTCCAGTGACTTAATCAGAGCCCATCCTTTGGGATCAGTTAGTGCAAACACCAGCGTCTCACAGAGTGCTCAAATTAATAACTCTGCTGTAAATATAAGATGCTTTGTGAAGTCATCCTGATAACGAGGTTAAAACAGCCAATTACTACATCATGTGTGGAGTCACTCTCTATAGGGCAAACAAATACTCATATTTGTTCTATTAGTTAGTATTTGTATTTAAAAAAAAAAAAAAAGCATTGCCAGGTACAAAAAAGTTACTTTGCACGCGTCACGATTTGTCTTTCATAAGGAAAGGGTCAAAGCAGAACTATCTATGTTAAAATCAAACATAAGGCAATCCCTCTAAGCCATCATTATGAAGCTTTGGGAATATGCAACCATTTAGAATCCCCAAACAATCTGCAGCGCAATGGACTAGCCAACAAACTATGGGGGCTTTGTTCAGGCTTTCTGCTTATATCTTAAACACATACAGGGGGTAGGCCTCGGTGGGGGGGCTGTTATGAAAACTGTGGTGGGAGACAAGCCACACACAAATGAATCTCTCCTCTATGCACTTACCGGCACAGAGCAGAAAGGCTACTGGAGGTAATTGTGTCAAAGACGTATAGCGAGGGTTTTGGGCAGAACAGAGCAGAGAGAGGAAGCAAGAGGGGGCTGTGTGTTAATGGGAGCCAAATGGGCAGCAAATGAAATGAAGAAGTTGTGTTGTCACTTATGTTCTGTTTTGGCATCATTGTCACTGTTCCACACAAATGAATTTTCAGATAATTTGACTGCCTTCTTGTGGTCTAAGGACCAATGTCCGAATGGTAATTCATATTTTTAAAAGTATTAAATTATAACTTATATGTGATCTATGATGATGTGTCCAGTCCCAGCAAATGAGAGCAGGAACAAAACTACACTTAATCACACAAAAAGTAAGCCATACATGCAAGGAAGGTATAGCGGTAATGAAAATGCAAGTTTCTGAAATTTAGGTTTTTTAAGTTTGTCTTTGTCATTAAATTGCACTGTAAATAACAATATACCTTAAAATCTATTACCATATTACAGTTTACGAACACTTACCTGGCACAAGTGTGGTTTTAAACACAACCATCTTAAAATAGATTGCATAGATTACACCCTAAATCTGCTAAATCTGGATATCTGATTAACTTCTAATATCATCAAAAGTATCCCTGGAGATGTTTCTGAGAAATACACTTTATTTTATAACCCTGTACCTATAATATTTATTGACAAATAAAATGACATGATCCTGATAAAATGGTGAAAAAATAGTACTTTAACTAATGTGAAGCTGTTTTACATGACCTCAGGCTGATCAGTGTGATAAACACCCAAAAATTATATAGTGAATGTGAAATAGTTTAACTTTAGTCTGTTATTTTACTGAAATGTCAATTATGCAAACACTGTTCTTAACAGGCATTTTGGATCGTTTTTCTCTTCAAGCTTCTCTCTCACATTTAATTAACTGATTAATAATTAATAGCCAGTAAACAATCTTATTAACGATTTTGAACTGTGGTAAGAAAGTACATGTAGCTTAATTCTGTTTAGTTGTAAAAATCAATTTCTTTCATCAATCTGGATCTTTGTCAATCCAGAAAAATGTCTTTCTTCTATCCTAAATCATTTATATCCTGGTGCACAAATATACTCCATAATCTCCAAAACTCCGTCAAAGTTTGTTAATTGCAGCCAACACTGTTAATTCCAATGCAAATTCCTGGCTACCAACCCTGCCACTGTGGAGGTTGGTGGTGCATGCTGGGATAATGTGATGACAGCTGCAGGAGCTCTGTTCTCTGTTGTGTACTTGAACATGGATGCAATAGGCCACACTTTTGACAACAGGGACACATTTCTTCTAAGAGCCTCGGTGATTCCTCGGTGATTGAAGGAGGCTGTGTATAAAAGATCCACCCATTATTCTTTTTGGATTATGTCTGGATTTCACAAAATATTCGTTGTTTAATTTTTGTATCCTCTGTGTTTCCCTGAGCTGCTCACTATTGAAATAAGGCCATAAGGAGCAGGTATTGCCTAGGATACTAAAATGTCAAATGTGTTAAGTCTGACCACTTTAAACGCTATGGATCAGAAACCATATCCAAGAGAGCATAGAGACATACTAGATGTAGAAGGAGTAACTGTGGAGGAATAAAAACAAAAAGTTGAAAGTGCAGAAAAGCAGTAGTGATGTGGTGGAGGCGCTGTGGCTGCCCACTGAGCACAAGACACAAGGACAGGGTTGTCAAAACATTACTGAGCTGGACTTATTATACATTTTTGCCATAATGTTTTTTTCACATTTAGCTGTCATCGTGCAGAAAAAAGAGTTTATGTCTACTGCAACGAAAATTTAGCGGTTGAATAGACATTTGTGATTTGAAAAAAAAAAAAAAAGTAGATAGTATTAGGGGAGACAGTTAGTGGTTAACGCTTCAGCCTTAAAAAAAAAAGGGCTTAAATGACAAATCCACAATACATTGTACAAGAGCTGTAGTCGTGTATGTTGGTATGACCCTAAAAAATCCTTAGGAATGTAGGTAAGTCCTTGATCCAATTAAGTGTCGGCCCACTCTCTCCCAATCAAGAGAGGTTCAAAAGCCTAATTAGCACTAATTAGCACTTAGATTTGTGTGATGAAGATGGTCAAAAGTCACATAACAGAATTTCCTGGCACATAAAATATCAACATTACATGCAGTCTGAAGTCTGGGAAATCAGTTGGGTGCACACCAAAAAATATGTAAAACAGCCTATTATATTGAAAATGTCACATTGGACTCTTTGCTGTCTTGGCTTCTTCAAACCACCTCCGTGTTATTGGGGATCTCAAGGACCTTTAGTTGTTGACTTCCTTCCTTTATCATTTCAAGGTGCTCAAATAGGTTGTATTGGACCCACATGCGAAAGGGCTAAAAGTGTTCTCAGGCAAAATGCCAATTGAAGTGTGCTTTACATTGAGCAACAGCATTTACGCATGTAAGTTTGCAGGGCCATGTGTCAGTGTGAGGATGGTCACCTAGGCAGCTCAAGCGGGACATCTGTGTGCACTGCGCATTATTGTTTCTGTGTTTTTAAACCATTTGACGACATGACAACACGTGCTACTCGTGTAGCCACATTTTATCCCCTCCCATACTTTTATGACGGGCTAAAAATGAATTTGCATTATGCCTTACTTTTTAAAACCTCACATTAGTTAGCCTATCCAGACGGTGAATACAAGCATTCTGTTAATTCGTTTCACAGACCTGTGGCTATACGCGCACATTCAAGTTTAAATGGCTTTCCCAAGGAAAAACACAGAAGTAGTTCTGCACACAGACGTCCCGCACGAGTAGCGTGGCCATCCCCGCGCTTAAGCAACACAATGTTTGTCTGTTTAAAAATTAAACAATTTGGTGCTTGGAAAGTTTTTCTGAACACATACATTTTCTGGACAACCATGGATTTCAAATCAAATCAAACTTCATTTATAAAGCGCTTTTCATACAAAAATTGTAACACAAAGTGCTTTCCAATTTACATATTAAAAACAATTACACAATAACGTTGAAAGTAAAATACATAAAAACTAGCCTCAATTATAAATAAAACAATAAATTGTATTAAATACTGATGTAATTATATGAGAAGTGTCTTGCATAAGGAAGGACACACACAGAGACAGCAAGTGCATGAGCAAACATTTAACTAGATTATATTTCACTTTTTGATATTTCTTGATACATGTTCCTAGACAAGGACAGACCTGTCACTTTCTCACATGTGGACTCTATTCACTCTGGATTAGTGCAACACTTTGGAGAAATAATTATAATCTTGTTAGCAAATCCCTTTAGTCTAGTTTCGCTAAAGAAATTGGTCACACTGATTAGGTCAGTTCATACGAGGTCAAATCAATTAAAGGGCCTATACTTAATTTTTATTTACTCTAAGATAAATTCTCTTTACATCACACATTGTTTGATAGAAGCAACTTCATGGAAAGACACTGGGTTTGTAATGTGTATATTATGAATGCACTTTGTAAGGAAAAAAAAAGTGCAGAAATGTTTACCAGGGTCACCTCTTTTCAGGCATATTGTACACTATGAATCATGGGAAAATAACAGCTTGACATTATCCCAGACATGTGATTCTCTGTCATGCTGCAGTTTCAAAAGTGCGAAAGTTAGAAGAGCTATATGGAAACAACTGTATAAGACTATTCACCTTATTCCGCCACGCCCACTTTTGCCTCTTTTTATGATCCACACTCTTGTAGTAAAGGGACATCCGGTTTGACGTGAATGGTGTTTGCGCAAATGGCGAACGAGGGAAAAGTCTCTCGCTAAAACATTGTATAAAGTAGATTAAATAAAATGTTTAGTGTACACGTGCAAAAACAAGTCAACAACGCACCGCTTTCCTGGGTGGCCTGAAAACCGCTTTTTAGTCCGTGTAGAACTTATTTTCTGTTGAGTTCGCCTGCCCCATGTAATGGAATGGAAAAATATGGCGGCGCCCACAGCAACTTACGGACTTACTTACGTTGTTTCTGAGTCATGGTGTAATATTGAGTGAAAGGAAGGACTATGTGGGCGGGGCTAACGGTGTTTCTGTCTCACGGTCACAGGTCACAGGCCCTTTAAGTGT
This sequence comes from Rhinogobius similis, assembly GCA_019453435.1. Taxonomy (NCBI): domain Eukaryota; kingdom Metazoa; phylum Chordata; class Actinopteri; order Gobiiformes; family Gobiidae; genus Rhinogobius; species Rhinogobius similis. The sequence goes on along the minus strand of CM033626.1, from coordinate 19,099,304 downwards.
CAATGAAAATGCTCAGCAAAAGGGACGCTGTATGTAATGATTATTACAGATGATTACAAATACTGGCACTTCATGATACTTGGAGACCTAGCCCTATTTAATCCAATGTAATCCAATGTAAACGTCAAATAAGTCTAATAACCGGAGTTGTATTTCCATTGTTTAACTATTTTTAATTTTCCGCACAATTTATTCCTCTGGTTTTTCCAACATAATCTTTATTTTCTGTCCCAAAAGTTTGTTGCATTTATAATTGTTGCATAAGAGTAACTTTGATGAATGTACACGTGGGTCCAGCATTTTCTCATCATAGTCTAAAGCGAGCGATGTTAACAATACACATGATTTCCACCACAGTTGAACCAATCATCATCATTATTATCATCATCATTGTCCTCTTTGATTTAAATTGAAGCATTGGAAGAAATATAATAAAATGTAATAATCTCTGGTAAACAGAGATTATTGTATCATATCATTGTAACCCTTGAGCCCAATTTGCCAGTACAAAAGTAGAAGTTTTATGTTATAGATTTATTGTCATTTGATTTCTTGGGGTGAAAGGGGCATTAATTCATGACATATGGGGATTTGTCCCAGAGGAAAACCAGATCTTTTTGTTCTTTTTGTTTATTGTTTATGTGAGCATGTGTGGTCCTCTGCTTCAAGTTTCAGGTCCACAGCAAAGCCCCCCAACTGTGCACAGGCCATTGTTTCAATTTGGATATTTGAGTCCCAAGATACATAAAATAGTCAATGCCCTACTCTTCCCTAATGTCAATTTACTCATATATTATTGTTGCTAAAAATATTAATAATAATAAAAAATAAATAAATAAACGGAACATTTTATTAACACATTTTTATATATTGATTTTTGAATTAATTAAAGATGAAGTCTCCAACTTTGTTTCTCATAAATGAGTATATTGTGTTTTTGTCCAGAGAAAATATTGTGAACTTTGTGACCAAACTCAGACCTCTACACGCTACTCTACACTCTCGACTGCTTATATCCGCGGTTCTGTCCAATCAGTCATTACCCAAAGCTCATGACTATAGGTGAGGGTAGGAATGTAGATTTACCTGTAAATCAAGAGCTTTGCCTTTTGATTCAGTTCTTTCTTCACCACAACAGTCCAATACAGCGACCACATCTCTGCAGACACTCCCCTTAGAGAGGGTTGCATGAGGTAAATTAGACTAAAAAACGTTTGTGCTACAGAAGCTCAAACTATTTGAATAAAGTTAAAGTACATTTCAATGTCTACAATGATAAACAATCAACCTAATCAAACTATTATGGCCATATATACTGAAAAAATACATCATACCCACTGTGTCTCATTAAATTTTGTAAATGGGGCCAATGAAACAGTTTGGAAATGCAAATGTGTGTAAGACAGGAGATAGACATTTGTTTCTCACTCATGTGGGGCATGTTTGAGGATGAATCAAGTTCAACTCATTTCACTCACTCATTTCATACTATCCCCAGCATTACACTAGAGGGGGTAGATTCTGTTTTTGTTCTGTTGCTTGCGTCAGAGCTCTTCAATCGTAATTCAATCAGTGTTGCAACATCAGCCCCAGTTTTGGACACTATTGCTATGGAGATAAGTGTATCATAAACACAGAGTGAAAGTTGGTGTTTGCTAACAACGTCACACCACAGCATCACTATAGGTCCAAAATGAAAAAAAAATACTAGTTATTTACATTTATTGGCCCATAATTAATGATAAAACTTGACTGTCTTTTTCCTGTATATAAAATACATTCAATTAATTTATCAAAATAACAAAAAAGGTCTTACTTTTCAAAGTCACAAGTAAATGTTATATAATGCTATTAGGTAGCCATGATGTCCAAATTCTAATCCTGACGATGGATGGATGTACAGCGCTGTTCAACTGGTTTCTTGAATAGGACCTCAGGCAAAATGCATTTGTGTAATCATTGTTGGCAGAGTTCGTGAAGAAACCTTTGTTCTTAAATCTGAATTTCTGAAAAGGATTTGTGTGTTTCCAATCCAAAATAATGTGTGTAGCAACAAGTGCAATTTTTGCTCATTTACTTTTATGTTGTTGTCCATTTTTTACTGATCATGGCACAAACCATTAAAAAAGTAACTGAACAAAGACAAACTAGTAAGGCTTAGCTGCATAAATATTCTTACCTGTTGTGGTTTCCATAATCACAGCTGAAGTGTAGTATAGTCCAGTGCACTGGGGCCAGCTGCTTAACCAACGACTTTATGTGAGCTGACAGCCCACAGCAGCATGCACTGTATGGAGACTCGAGCTTTGAAAGGCCTATAATACAATGTGGAGTGTTAGGCTAACTTCATTTGTCACAAAGTTTGTACGTTACGTTATGATCGTTGACTCTAATTCTCACATACCGTATGCATAATTTGAACATGAAGCAAAAGTAAATGGATACATTGGCTGTCATTGTAGGTCTAGTTGAATACCTTTTTACAAGAAGCACCCCATGTATTAATAAAGCTCAGCCATTTGAAATGTTCTTCTTATGAACGTAGATAAAATGTGGCTCAAATACCTTGTAGCTTGGTAGCAGATGCTCTAATTCTCACATACCGTATGCATAATTTGAACATGAAGCAAAAGTAGCAAAAGTAAATGGATACATTAGCAAAAGTAAATGGATACATGAAGCAAAAGTAAATGGATACATTGGCTGACGTAGATAAAATGTGGCTCAAATACCTTGTAGCTTGGTAGCAGATGCTCTAATTCTCACATACCGTATGCATAATTTGAACATGAAGCAAAAGTAAATGGATACATTGGCTGTCATTGTAGGTCTAGTTGAATACCTTTTTACAAGAAGCACCCCATGTATTAATAAAGCTCAGCCATTTGAAATGTTCTTCTTATGAACGTAGATAAAATGTGGCTCAAATACCTTGTAGCTTGGTAGCAGATGCTTTCCGCACTGACACACAGCAAAATATCTAGCTAACATATTTTTGTTCACCCTAATGCTATAATTTTTTCCCAATCCACTTATGCCGTACACCGTCACTTTGCATTGGCAAGCTATGCAGAGTTTATGTTTACTATATTAGGATAAACTTAGCAGAAGTCCATGCTCTTGAATGCTTTGAGAGCTTGGCTGGGGCTATGGACGAGGAAGCTTATGTAAATGGCCGCAAATGTTAGTGGTGACAAGTTTTCGCTGCCTTTAAGTGGTGTCAGCAACTCAGCAGGCAGTTGATAAGGCTCAAATCCCCAAACTTCCGTCTTCTTGTAGTATCACGCATTTTTATTTTCAATGAGATTATTTTTCATGACTATCTTGCAGCGGAGCTTTTACAGTGACATTCTCAAAATGCCGATGACAACAAATAAGTCACGTCACTGAAACAATGAATGAATAACAGCACAGGAAAAATGTTGCTCTTATTTGAAAGAACATGGTTGAGCTCTACTTTGTTATAACATTATAGGCATTTAAGAATTTCACAAAAAGGCGCTGTTTGCTTCATAAGATCAAAGAATGGAGTTTTAATATTACACACCTGTTAATGTTTGCACAAAGAGTTACAACAACCCATCAGAGACCAGCGCAGCAAACATCAGTCACAAACACAGCCGATAGAGCTTTATAGTTTGGGAGGGAAAAAAACTGACCAAGATGAAAACCAGCTTGATTGATTGTAATGATGCAACATGTGTGTGATTTGGAGGAGAGTGGTGTGGAAACCCCCTGAATAAAACAGTCCATTGTGTTGGTGTTGTGATAGAGAAGACTTTGTTTCTGCTTCAGCTGGACTCTCTTTTACCCCTTTGGCATTTGTTCATGGGGCAGGAACACAACCTTTTTAAGGCCAAAACTTTTTTTTATTCTTGAATGTTTGAACAAAACATTGCACCGTGTCGTAATACGCAGAGCTGCTACAATGTACGATGTCCATTCAAAACTAAATTAATTCTTGCACAAAAAGACGTGTGTTTTGGCACACATCTATTTAAAAAGAAATCCAGGTTACCTTGATTTATTTTATATGACTGAAATTAGCATTGTGGTCGCTTTTATTTTTATGTGATGCATTTTGATTCACAAATGACAGGACAACAAATCTACTGCATATTTAAATAGACAATCCAGTTGGAAAAAAAAAATCCAGATGAGTCTCCTGCTGTATCCAGTTGGCTTTGATCCCTTTTTGCCATTCGTCTTTCTGTCTTTCTAGGATTGTATTGAGCAACCCATAGATTTTAACAACCCACCCACTGCCACAATTGTGACATTAAGCCTAGAGTTTGGCAAGTTGCACTTGGTGCTGTGGTCAATGCTGCAAAGAATAAAAATGTCTATTTGTTTTGTTTTTGTTACACAAATATCTGACATGGGCTTCAGTTGCAGTATATTACATTTAACAGTCCTCGTGTTTCACCATAATTTATTGACAGTTGTGTTGCAATTTTAGTTTAGGCTTATGATTCAAAATAATTTTCCCCATTGTGAAACATATAAAGTATTACCTGTCTTAATGTTTATTGCTGTATATTTGCTATAAGTAATAACAGCACTTTGATTGATTTCATTTTGTATTTGTACACTGCATTAGTTGAACTCCGCTTGTTGCTTTTCTCATATTACATTCAGTTCCAGTGTACACCCCTTTATAAAGGTCACACAAATAGTGAATTTCAAGTTCAAACTGTCTTCACTCGCAGCCAGTGAAATACAATTGATCAGTGTTTTCCATCAACCCCAGGAAAAAAAAAAAAAACTGTTGTGACATCACTAGTGTCCACTATAGTTTAAACCTTTTCAGTCAACATTGTACATAAGCTTCCATCATATCCTTTGCATTTTCATCTATCATCTCTTCCTTCCTAAAGGACCAGTATCTGAACAGTGAAAAACATTGAGCTTAAACATTTTTACAGCCTTCTCCACAGAAGTGAAAGCATGTTTTTTAGAAAACCAGTGTGTGCACTTTTGACTGCATGTACGAACTGACCGAGATGAATGCAAGTGATTCTATGACCGATCTGAATGAATGTATAGGCATTTTTAAAGTTAAATGTATTATTATTATTTTTAAGTCACCACTTGGATTCAACAAAGCAAACAGGTACGAGGTTTCTATGAGATAACAGCTGCATGGGGGATTGTCTATCAGCTGCAACATGGTATTTAAACCCAAATGATGCAGTGAGTGGCTTCGCATTTCTGTAACTACTGTGTGGAGAGACAAATCCTGTGGTCGTGGAGAAAATGTCAGTGAGGCTGAGAAGTGTCAAATCATTGGCTGCATCAAGCAGAGAAAATGACTAAAATTGGCATAAGAACTGTCAACAATATTAAAACTGTTCAATATTAAAACTTGAAGGATAGTGGGGAACCATCGTCTCTGAGGCAGAACTGTTTAAATTAATCAAATCTGGAAGAATGATCTTGCTCATTTTAGCAATATTGGTCCAAATTCTTTCACTTCATCCCTCATATAGACCTAAAGCATATATCACATTGACTAACATGAACATTTCAATGTTTTAATGGGAATTTTCTAAATTCTTTATCATATTCAGAACTTATGGAAAAAAATATCCTGTTATTTGTAAGAGATTTTAATCAAATGTACAGTCATCTCAAACTGGATGGATTTTGATTCGGTCATGCTCAGATTACAGTCTTTTAAAAATCTAGAAATGTCTGACCTCTGACTCCACAAACGTCACAAAGCCATGTAATAATAACAGTCTAATCAGAGAGACAGTCCAGACTATCTGACTAACTGTAGCTACTGGAAAGATTCAGTGGTGCTTTGCAGGAAACAGATAAAGTTTGAGGCCAAACGGCTATGCATCATCACAACCCAATGAAAGGTGCCCAAAATAGGAAAGTTTTACAGACCCCAAGTGTCAAACTCAAAGCTAAGGCTCTCACACATGGACTTATCCAAACCACTAACAATACCTTTCAATTATAAACTATTCACAAAACATCTCCTCACTTGTTTCAGTCAAGTTGTTACTTCCCAAAAATTAACTAAAATCTGTGGTGTGGTAAATTCTTAATTTTTCATTACTGGGAACCAGAGATTTTGAAAGTAAAAGCATGCTGCCAAAATATTGTTTCATCGTTAGCATATGAAAGAAGTCAAAAGAAAAACCTAATCATTTTAATTTTGCACTTCTTTGTGGTTTTCCTGCTTGAATGGTGGGAAAATCAACTTTAATGCAAATAAACAAGAAATATTTCATGTTCAGTAACCATGTTCCCCTATGGCCCTGTTAAGAGTCGTATCTGAAACATTAGGGCTTGCTCGTCGTCCCAGCCTTCCAAAGTCAAACCAGTAGAAGAGAGCGGGGACTTTCCATAGTTTTATGACTGTACTGTACAGTCTTTATCGAGCTCTGGATCAAAAGGCAAATGAGAAATCAAAAGTGTGATGCAAATTACCAACATGTGGCAAAATACATTCTTGTCACATTACATTTAAACCTCAAACTCACTCACTACCTCCGCTACTGTAGTTCATCAAATCAGGCATCAACCTGCATTCCCATCACCACACTCATAAAGTGTGATGACGCTGAGGAAGACTGACTTCTGGAGATTTAGGAATGAATATTTGAGGTGAAATTCTAAGGCTCCTAAATCCACAGGGTCTGACCAAAGCCAACACTAGACCTCTCCAAGCCAAATGACTGACTCACTGTGAGTGGACATGCTCGAGAGTATACTGTGCGCCAAACAGTCCAGATTTAGAAATACAATCCTTCTTTAAAACTGTTGAGAAATAACTAAACAAGGGCTGCATTTAAAACAAAATGATATGTCAAACGGTTTTGACATGTTTGCGTCAGTCCCGCATCTAGACCAAACTGACTGAGGGTGCATCCGAGTTTCAAAGGGGTGCAAATTAAGCCAGATACTTTTAAACGAGGATGATTTGTAGTCTTAACTTAAAAGGCACCATTTTACTTTTCAAAATACTATAACTCTAATCAGTAATGTCTGGACCTATCTGCAACAACAGCTACTGTCTTCAGATCCTTCAAGGCCACCATTTTGAAAAAGACACCTGTTTTTGTTGTCATTCCACTCTGTATATTCCACCCCTGTATTCAGTGCAAGCCCATTTTTCAACAGACTATGCAGACGCCTGCCTATACATTTACAACGGTACTGAATATCCATCAGTCCATTTTCTGCCCAAACTTCTACACACTTCTTTAACTCCTTCATGGGGATTGAGAAGCATTCCCAGCCCAGTCAAGAGACACAGTCACTCCAAGGTGTCCTCAATTTTTCTCCTGGCAGGACATTCCCTGAAAACTTTAAAGGACACATATTCAGCTACAGTGACATTTTTGAGCTTTTAACCATTTTCTAACAATGTTCTGTCAAAAAATACCTGAGTTGCGTTCAGTTGCATTCACGCTGTTTTGAGAAATGTTAATTTAAAAATCCTCCCCCGTCCGAGCGTCAGAAACACCTTCTGCTGAACTTCCTAGATCTGGGATGTATTTTCAGGTCATCTACGTCACTTATTCGCCAAGTGCTTGGCGCCATCTACTGGCTGGATGCAGTAAGTAAGTGGCTTTCCAGACTGCAGACAACAAATGTATTTATTTCATTCATTATTTTATTCTCATTTCAATAAACTTTTTTTTTGTTTATTTCAAAATGTGAGATGGCAAATTAAAGGGCATGTTTAAAGGCTAATAACAATACAAAACATGCATAATATTTTTCCTTTAAACACTTCAACTAGCTGCTCTCAACATGAAGGAGCAATGGTTCTTTTCCAAGCACCTCCCGGGTGACTGAGCTTCTCCCACTCTCTAGGGGAGCGCCTATTCATCCTGCAGAAGAAACTCATTTTAATTGTTTGTATCTGAGATCTTGTCCATTCGATTAGGAAGTAACTATTGTGACTGGCTTTGTACAAATCACCAAATACTTGTTGGGGCCTGGAAAATCTGTATCTATATTACACTGCAGATGTTTGAAGGATAAAGATTGTTTGTCCCCAAGGATACCAAAATGTCAACAATGATGTGATGATTATATGTTTCAGTCCTTTAGATAAGTCCAGAGACATATATAAACCCATTTAATCATAGTTTTTGATGATAGTGTAATTTCTCCTTATCTTGCCTTTGGGACTTTGAAAACTTGACTTTTGCAGTATTTTATTACATATGTCAACTCCCCCGTGATATTACTTTTCATATACAATCGTGATTCATCTCTTTAACATTTGTCTGCTGTGTAGGTCAGGCTTGTCCCATTCACACTCTCTAGACCACACAAATGAACACATGTCTAAGTTAAACACATATGTGAAGAGCTTATGATTGTAAGTGGGGATTAGAATCAATCAGAACACTATAGGGGAGTTTTTAGTACATGCACATGTGTTAAAATGGTTTGATTTTGTGAAAAATATCTTATATTTCAAAACTATCCACAAGAAAAATCTTTCAAAATATAATGTAATATTGATCAAAATAATCATTAGTGTTGTTTCTTTGCTAAGAACCTTATATGATAGCCTTGAATAAAGACTTAACATAACATTTAACCTTCATTGGATTATATATACTGGCATGAATGTAGTTTAAAAAAAAAAATATTTTTTGTCCTATTCTTAATGCACTGAACAAATACTCATTTTTCAGGGATTTTCAAGGCCAAATCTGCTTTACCTTAAAACATTTCATAGGTCTAAAATGTTTAGTGTAAGCGCTACAGATGACTGCACTCTAAATCAGCAAGCAGCTCATCCATCCCCCCTCTGCTCTGATCAACTGCAGTCGAGCTCACGGTGCTTTTGTTGGACAAGTCAAAGGAGGTTGTTAAACATATTTCCTAACATGTAAACCCATGTGTGTGCCACTAATGGGAGATATAATAAAATGCTAGTTATTACAAGTGTTGGCAGCACATAAATTCTTTCTGACACAATCTCACATTTCTAAAAGGCATTCTTGTTAAATACTATAAAGCTTAAAGTAAAGGAATTCTAGAAGGTATAATAATTTTCACCATGGTGCATTTTCTATACTATATGTATATATAGTATTATATATTATATATGTAGTATAGTTATAACAATAACAATAAGACATATTAAAGGGAAAAAATGGCTTGAGTTAGTAAGCTGCCCATTGAAAGGTTACATTTGTCTTGTGAAATTTGGTCACAGCTGTCAGCCTGCAATGAGATATTGTAAAAGCTGATTTTAAGCGGAAAAAAAATAGCTTGAAGTGATTGGCAGCAGAATAAGCCTGGAACATCAATATGACTTTATTCTCACACAAACCTGCTACACTGTTGTGGCTGAACAGTGTCTGTGAGAAACTAATGTCTCTTTGAAGGTCAGTGTAGCCACGCTGCCCTGGTCCACCAGCCCTGTTCACGTCTTGAGATGCTCCTGATCATGACGGGCTGATTTCCGAGCAGAGGTCCAGGCTCGCAGGGGTCTGCCACGTGAACAGCTAACAGCACTTAAAAATAACAAATGTTTTCTTAATAAATCAAATCTAAATTGAACCTGAATTACTTTTTTTTCTCATAAGGCTGATCTCAGCAATTCACAAAAAGGCATGTAGTAATTCTAAGTTTGTGGTGCTGCGAGACATGAACAAAGCTAAACTTCCACTTTATCGTCTGCTTCTTTTGCATTTATTTAACTTCTCTGCGCCTCTAAGCCTCATTTTTGGTCTTTATACTAGTGTGTATGTGTCAATAAACAGGAAATAGCTGATGATAACATGTATATATACTGTAATTTTATCGTCTTAACAAATAAAGTTATCATCACTGGAAGTATGATGGTTTATCACAAGATTAAGTCAGCATTTGCTGAAAAATCATTTTAAAATGTAACTTTTTTGCCATTTCCTTTTTAACTGAGTCTACATTCTCATTCAGGCTGCAAAGATTTTTTGAGTTGGTCCAACAAGCAGGTGGAGATTGTATTCTGTGGACAAACATCACATGAAAATTAATCAATTTACAAATCAAAACTCACCAAAATTCTTGTTAGTCCATTTTCTTTTACAAAATGTATTTTTAGTTAAAGTATAATTTACTTGTGAAACTATTGTGAATGTGATCATTTCCACATAGCTTTATCAGTTTTACTAAATACTTGATCACTGTTCATTGTTTTCATGGGATTACACTCAGGCCTATATTATATTTAAACTGACAAAGCGAAACGTTTATAATATATATCTATTTGGACAAATAACTTCCACCAGGAGCATAAAATGGTCAAAGAAAGACATATCCACTGATATATCAAACTAATTTCAACATAAATCAGCAGAATATAGATTCACCCCACATGTTAACTCATGTGTAGTTAACATGGTGAGGAGACTGGGAAACCCCGTACATTTTCTCACTGAGCATTAGTGAACCAATGAAGTTTGAGCTTTCGACTAAGGATTTAAAACAAGTGCTCTCAACAAATCATCTTTCATCCACTGAAATATACCAGCATTGACCAGCTTTTATGCATCGATTCAACTGTTAATAAGTAAAAAAGTTAAATGAACTAATAATTAGGAGTTCTGTTATCAAAATGCAAGTTGGGTTTTTAAAAATGTGAACATTTGTGGTGGTGGAAACACTTTTGGACTGTCCCGATCCACTCTAAAACGAGCCAATGTGGCTTCTTATCTCTGCATCGCTCACGTTCTGTTCATAATATTTTTATTCATTTGTCATTATTGAAAAAATATGTTCAGGCAAACCTTTGCCGGATCATATGAACATTATAAAGATATGTTACAAGCCATTTTTCTCCTGGTTGTCAACTCCAAAGCTAAAAACTGTTTTCTTTGTAGTGACTGCGTTGCCTTTACTGCTGAAAACACAGGAAGTTTGGATGTAAACCATAGCAGGAAATGTGGGCCACATCTTAGGTTGAGGTCATCGATGGTTTGACTCTTGTGACAGTGATAAGTGACACAGAGAGGACTGGAGGTGAACTCAGAGTTTCAGGGGCAGAGCTGCTAGAATGACACAACACTGTGGGGTTTAAGATGTAGCAAGAGCACATGAGGCTGTTTATTACATTCTTACATTTGTTAGAAATGTGATCAAATAGTTTTTCAAAGCATCAAAGAATCATCTCCTTTTTACAGCCAAACAATTGTGACCCATTGTGGTTGGATTTATTTGCTGCATTCCAATCTTGCAATGGTAAATCCTAAAAACCCAAACAGTCTGATAACAATCAAAAAATCAAACCAAAAGGCATTTAAAATTTAAACTTACCATAGAACTCACACTGTACAGTTTTTCTTATAAATATATATGTGTCACAGAGGATTTCCTGTTACTATTACTTGAGTATAATTGGTCTAGACTCTTGGAGTTGGTCACATCTCCTCACACTTTAGACTAAACATTTTAATGATTCTCCCATGACTGCTCCTCTGGACCCTGACAGACAAAAGCATCACTTTTTGACCCTTACCATCAGTATGGCTGATGAAATGGTCTTTTGGGGACTATTGCTATTGCGCTTTTTTGACCACCATAACTCTATGCTCTGGTTGTGTGTGAATGGGTGAAGAATACCTTGATGTAAAGTGCTTTGCTGTGCTGTGTTTTTTTTTTTATTTAACTCTTCATAAAAAACAAAAAAAAAAACAAAAAAAAAACAGACAACATGAAACTGTTAGGGACACATCTAGAAACAGTGAAAGGTCAAGTATTGCATTTCCAGGACTTTCAAAAGGGCGTCAAAATGAGCAATACAGGTAGTACAATATTTTGGGGTTTAAAAGCTTCCTATAAAGAATTACAGTCTGTTGGAGCACGATACTGAAAACACATTTTACCCTTCTCAGTTCTGATACTGTAGGGACAGTTAGTGTGTATACATCCTGTAGACATCCTGAGAACACAAACTGTGGGAATGCAAAAAAATCTACAACAACAATGAATAATCAATAGCAACAAGGTCTAGAGAATACATTTGTGTGATTAAATATTCTCACCAGACAGGGGAGCAACCTTGTCCACTACGATTAGATTTGGAAGGTAAAGCAGGTGGGCTTTAGTCAGTGAGCCGTGGCCCTGAGCAGACAGACAACATGCCCCTGCAGTTCCTTTTGTGTGATACAGGTCACTGACTTTGACTCTCCACTGTGATACAGGCATCAACGTTAAGGCAGTGTAGCTAGTTAAGAGTTTTATGAAGGTAAAGCGTAATGTCCTTTACTTCTGAGATGATGAGCAACATGTTTGGTTTGAATAATCCAAAGAGAAAATACAACATTTCACTCTGACCTGAAGGCCTCGAAATTATTCTTCACAATTAACAAGTATGAAGTGTTTTTGTGACCTCTGCATACCTTTACTCCCTTTGCAACAGGCTGTGAATTTGAATGAGTATAGCCTATGAAATTTAAAAAGGCGTCTATTTGTTATTACAGTGACAGGAACCTCCTGCAGATGATGGAGAGGGCTTTCATCAAGACGTGCTGACTGCATAATTGAACGTGCATATCCTTTGAGGTTTGTAGAAATGGAAGTTTTGGCTTGTGACTGAAATGTTGACAGTGCATCTGCTCAAAGGAAACACCTGCCCAAGTGTCTGTGAGGGCCTGGAGGCTGCTAAAGCTCTTTGAACTACAGTGGACATATACAAACCCAAACTCAACACTACGAACACAATGAGAGTGTTGGTGTGGGACCAGTGAAAGAAGAGGTGGCCACACAGGTACTTTAGGACCACACAACGACATCATCCACTAAAAACTAAAGATAGATAGCATAGATCTAACTTACAACAGAACTTTCTCAGCCTTGCACTGAAAGATAAATGCTCGCGTTATTTGTGAGTTCACAAACCTACGAGTATTTCCTCCATCCAATTCTAAGTATTTTCTAAATTACAAAACTAACTTCTTCAAAATGCTTACTGTTTCCTGCAAAGCTCATTTGGGTTTATTTGGTTGATGAATACACAATCAATGCTTCTTTTTTGAATCATACATGCACTTCCATCTCTTTTATTCCTCAAATAATATTGGCCTTAATATACATTTTAAATCAGATGAACACCAGACCTACATTTGGGGGGAGTCTTTAAGGATGCACTCACACTTTTCCTGGTTTTGTCATGTTTTGTCATGGTTTGATGCTGCTCCAGTTGTCCTTATGTAGACTTGATCTGCTCCGTGTTGAGTCACGGTTTGGTCCAGGTTTCTGTGCAGGTAAAGTTCCTTATGATTCTCTTATTCTCTTTTTTTTTTTTTTTTAATAAAAAATATGTTCCTTCAACATCAAATAGTGTAAATGTGGCTGAGTTAGCTGATGAGCATCGGTTGTCCCTTTGCCAGATGTCAAAAAGGCATTCTAAAAGTGTGACAAGAACATGCCTCACTTTGTCTAATCATTGGTTATTTTTAGCACTCGATTTTGGAAACCACACAGATAATTCTTTCCATCATTTTTTTTTTTTGTCCTGCCCAGTAAACACCTGCTTTAGTGTCAGATCATCTCTCTGTTCTTCATGAGCTCCTCAGCTCTAGGTCAGTGGGTTAAGCCTCCATGCAGCCGTAAACACTTCCTCCCCATTTGTCTGTAGAAAAAAAACTAAACATGCCTCAGAATCTGCGAAAAAAAAAAAAGAAAAAGAAACACCAAACACTTTACTTTTCATTCAAGTTTTAAAACTCCCCACATGTGTTTATAAAGACCAAAGGAATGGCTAATAAATACTGTGTCTGTCTTTTGGGTGTATTAAGCAAAAGAGCCTCTTGACTCTTGACTGACAAACAAAACATTTACAACAGCTTTACTGTTTGTCAAAATTAATTCGTCATGTCACCATGTTGGGGAAAAACAACAGGCTTTAACAGTTTTATAGTTCAGTCACAGTTAGAAAGGATAACATATCATGGATAATCTATAACATAATATATGGGAAAATATGGAAAAAGTAGATTTGACTGAATGTTCTAACTATAAAAATAATGATTGCAAGGCTTTGGAATCTCCTTTTTCTTTTTCAAACAAAGCCACACACACAGTCCCCTTCTCCATTCATTCTGGGAATTTCACATAAAGTGTCTTCTGCTAATCATTTGGCTACTGCTGGCCCCTAAAAGCTCTTCAGAACTGAGTTGCCATCCAGTGATTCAGCCTTTAAAGGTATAAACCAGACCAGACGAGCAGCTGGGACCCTCTGTCCAAGATCAAGGTTTTCCATGATCTCACCAGGTTTTTCCAGGATACGTCTGGAGCACAGCCATTACGTACAGACCCTAATGTCAACTTCACACTTAACACAAGTTCACTTTCCACTGTCTTCTTTGAGTCCTCCATTATCTTGTCACTTCACAGTTTGGACTTAGACAAGATTATGTTTCATAGAGACCATTTCACAATTGTGGTCTCCATTTGGGAAATTTAATATAAAATGGTGAAAATGTAACCATGAGAAATGGATATAATTCATATTTATACCCTTACATTTTTGTGTAGACCTATAATATACATTTAATATTGAAACACATTTTATGTTATTTATTTACCACATTTCCGGATTTTATTTATTTATTTTCTTTGCATTTGTCCCAAACGCAACAAACAAAATGTTCTACTGGTGGCTTAGTGCACGACTGAGTGGTTTGCAGTCTGGTCTCACAGCAAGAAGATCCCAAGTTTGATTGCCGGAACCAGTCTGTCCCTTTCTCTGTGGCGTTTGCATGTTCTCTCCATTCTGGGTTTCCCTCATTGAAGGAAAAATATGATGCCTTTTTTGTATTGTTAGCCTTTGAACATGAGTTTAATTTGCCATCTCATGTTAAAAAAAAAAAAAAGTTTATTATGAAATAATACATTTTTTTAAAACTCAAAGGACATCCCGGAACAAGGAGTTCAGCAGGAAGTGTTTTTGACGCTCGGAGGAAAGAGAATTTTCTAATGAACGTTCCTGAATGCAACTTCTGGTATGTTTTTAATGATGGAACATTGTTGGAACGTGATTAAAAGCTCAAAAAATCAGAATATTTGTCCTTTAACCTAAATCATCCTCTAGGGTTTCCATGGTTCTCCTGGCGCAAGAGCTTGAGGTCCTTCTTGGCAGATACACTGGGGTTGTCTATTATTTCTGACAAGTTGCTCCAGCTGCACTGAGTGTTGATCAAATAAAATATACCTTCCTTTACAATAATCTGAGGTTTTATCCAAGGATGCAAAGATTATGCAAAAGATCAGAGTTGGAATCAGTTACTAAGTGATGAGATTACAATGAAAAAAATCCTATTCAAAACTCCTAAAGCGTTGGAATCTTTACTTTCTGCACAACAGCTTTGACTCTCTACTTCCAGCTTACTGTGGCCATATCATATTTTATTGGCCTGGCCTGAGGATCTGCGGCGCTTGTTTTCTCTTTGGGTTACGTCACTTCCACTGGATTGAGAAATATACTAAGTATCCTTACTGTTACCTAACTGTTTGAGTGCAAAAAGAGTGTCAACCAGCCTACAACAGACTAATCTATCATCATTACATTTTCCTAAGGAAAGTAAAAAAACAAAATTCTTTCTGTTAATTATAACAAACTTTAAATGAAAAGAGCATACAGATGTGTGATTACTTTTATACAAAGTACTGTAAAAAGTATGCTTTTGGACATGTGCGCACTCAAAGCGCCCATTGTAAAAAATATTGTGAAAGTAATAATGTTGAAACCAGACGAAAGGTTATGTAAACCACACAGCAACTGTACAACATAATGAGGGTGAGAGTGAGGTGGAGGAATTTTCTTCTAATTACCAAATTAGGATTGATTGGATCCAAATATTTGTGATAAATGCTTTTATTAATTATTATAAATTATTATTACAACAAACAACCCAGTCACAAGGGTTCATAAATAAGAGTTGCCATTCCAAGCACATTCAGGTAATCTCTAATCCAGTTCAAACTGACAGCAAAAACAGGGATTGTTAAAAAATCCAACAATGAAAACGATGGATACAGCCAACTGTCACGGATTGGACTGAAATAACTTTAACAAAATGGAAAGACTATTTGCGGTTAATTTGAATATTCGCTGCAGAATGGGACAGATACAAAGACGACATATAGCATGCCAGACTGCCTTTACATGTGGCAATAAAGCCTGCAGGCGGGCTCTGCCACCTAAAATGTTATTTTGGCTGCTAGAGTCAGCCGTCAGTCAATTAAGCACGTCATTTGCCCTCTGACCTCACCTACTTCCCTCACCTGTTGTTGTACCACGCTTCGTCTCCAGGTAGTAAAAGGAACCTTGTTTGGTCTGAAAGTTGTACCTTTATTGTAGCAATAATTGGGGTTTCTAAATGTTTAAGGTATCGTGGTGCAGTTATATTCCACAAGCTCTGGGATGTTTGTGGCTTTGCCGGGTGACTGGCTCCACCATGTATCCGAGCTGTGCAATCCAGTCTGAGGTTTGTGGTCAAAGTGTAGCCAACTGTGGACCTTAATAAATGATAAAAAAAAAAAAAGAAAAGCTAATCCATCCTCATATCAAGTGCCACTGAATCATTGCCATCACTGTCATTGCCGTCTTGCCTTTGCCTGCCTTCTGTTGTCTCTGATCGCCACCATGTAAAACCTTCAAGCTTCAACTTTGTGAACTTTTATTCCATGAATATATGAACTGTGATGATGGACCGACTAATGAAATTTGATTACACAAGAAAAACAAACGGTTAAATTATGTCAAGCACTAAATGTTAAACCTTGCCTCTATGAACTCATTCTGATTGGTCCTGAGCCTATCTCAGCTGGTGTTGTTTGGCTATTTGTGATAATTTGTTCCAGCTAATGTTAAAAATAAGTACAACACCAACCACTCCGCAACATACAGACTATTCTTTTTCATTTTGCCTTGTCTATGTGTTGTTCTGTTCGCATCCACTTTCTTTTTGTTTGTATCATATTAAAACAAAAATGGGGTACTACGTTGTTGTATGTTCTGGAGAAAGCGTTAACCTCTTTTAGCCTGACAGCAACATTTCCCACAGCCTGGATTCATAATGGAAACACACCTATGTTAGTCTGCACTATTCTTATGGGCCAGAGAGCCAAGCGCATGGCGGACCTTTGACCTTTTGACCCAGCCACACCTTTGTCTGAGCACACCCACCTAGCCGACATAAGTGAATAGGCTGCACCAATCAGTGAACTTTATTACACTCATTTTACTTCTCAGAATATCCCCACGTCAAATTGCTGAACTCCCTCCTTAACACAGCACAAAAGCAGCCACAGACATTTCTTACGTTAACCAGACGTCAGTGGTTCAATGGTGTCAGGAGGTGAGATCATCTGGGAGACTTCCTCAACAACTTTGCAGACATAAACATTAAAGCAGGGAGCACTTGTGAGAAGCAACAGTGTACTCCAAAAACACAAACTACTACCAAAATTGGGTTTATGTAGAAATTCAAGTCAACATAATATTGAGCAGTCTAGGAAATGTCTCCCTGCAACTCGAGAAGGGTCTAGCTGCAATCGATGGGGAGTACCATGACGACAGGAGCTCCACCAGCTTCACACAGCCTACTCGATTATCGACCCCTGACAATAACCTAACCAGAACTTACAGTACGTAGCAGTGGTAAGCTAATTCATTGTTCCCATTATTCAGTGTTCCACCCCAGATGTGACAGAATGGAGCTTCACTTTGCAGCTAATGACGTCAAACCTCCACTTCACTCGAACTCTTGCACAATTCTCACTCAGTCAATGCTATGCCCTGCCCCACCCTTGTATTGATGCGATATTGAAGTTCCCATCCCTAAATAAAACAAAAATAAAAACATGAGTTAGCAAATATAACAAAAAAGTTCACTTGGTAAAAAGTAAATGCAATTGGCCTTTGAATAAAATTTGTTTTGTTGTCAGGTTTTCTGGGACAGACAAAACATTTAGGGCTCAATTTTGACTTTGTTATGAAATACTATTACATGGTGTATTTTTTTACTTTATGGAAATGTTATGCTGTATTAAGCAACTATTGCAGCCTTGGGACGAGACTGCGTCAATTTCTTGGAAATGATGTACCCCAGATACTTTTCCTTGCTCAAAAGCCATGTATATTTGTAAATGCAGCCTCCAATGGCTTGGCTGCACTCATGCGTATTAATGTGTACATATGTTACTGTCTGAAGTAGATAAAAATTTATAGAAATGTGTTTTTTATTTCAAGTGGGTAGGCAACAAATCCTCTTTTTAAATCCTCATATCGTCATATAATGTAAATGCAGACATAAAATATTTTTTGACACAAATAACTGTGGTACAAAACATGTGGTAGTTTGTAACAGCATCAAGAAAAGCACTTCAAGGACAATTGGCGTGTTGGGGTTCGTCTTAATGCAAATTGTTATTTGTTTCCATCTTTTTAATCATGATCAAGGGTGAGAGTTACATCTTGCATAACTACAAACCATATTCTGTCCTTAGTTAACACCGCATGACAACTAACACAAATGTTTCTCTTTAGTTTAATAGACTGCATCTAGGTATATTGACGTCACTAACCTTTGGAGTTACACTCTGGAGGGTGGGATTGTTATTGATTATTACCATGGTAATAGCAAGGGATGTTCTTTTTATATTAGAAAGACTGTGGGTCAGAATCGAAAGTTATGTATGTTTTTTATTGCAGTGCACAAGACGGTGAACTATGCACCCACAGGCTGCACGGATCCAGATGTGAGGACATGTTTGTTGGTGACACCCTTCATAAATCAATTCAAGTTCCAGTTTCAATAATGAATACATCAAGGAAACAGAGAAACAAACCCAATAAACAAAACAAAAATGAGGAAAAACAATATATTTTATTTGGATTCAAAAGAGAGCTTCTCAAAGAAAATGATAATTAGTCAGCAACCAGGTTCTACTTGGATGATTAAGTTACTTACCTACTCAATGAGAAGACTCTGAATGTGCTTTTACTGTGCTACGGGATACCTCTTTTGAAACACACAGCCCTCTGTATTTTGAGTATTAGTTTGTTAGTTTGTGATGCAGGGGATTAAAAAGATGTAAGTCCCAAGTAAAAAAAAAAGACCATGAAGCTAAGGGATTGTGACATGACATATGGAAAACTTTACTTCACTTTTGAGTCCAGTATTCAGCATGCTCAGAGGTACTTGAGGGGACTGTAGGTAATATTTCTGGATCATAACCTATATTTCAGTTAAGTATTACCAAACACTACTATGTTCAGTCATGGGTATTAGACAAACAGGATGTTAAGTCCTTTACTAAGTAATGAAATCAGATTTAGCCTCTTAGGTTCACCCCTTTTCACTGTTCGACCATGTGTTTCTTATGTGGCGATTTTCACGGCCTACATCTCAGTCTGAGTTTGGTTTAGAAGCTGAAGTGAACATGGTCCAAGAAGGCAGTGTGATATACAATGATCCTGAAGGGATTTACCAGTTTGATGGGGCGTATCGGTCACTTAACTTCCAGAAAGATACTGTGTAGTCAAGTAAAAAACAGGGCTTGCTTTGTACTGTCAAAGGCTGGGAGATGGGGGTGTTTTAGAAACATCATAAATCCATCCATGTTGTCTTTTGCTTTTAATTTGACCTGCTGATATCTGCTTAAACTCCTCCATACCTCTCATACGAACTTAAAATTTCTCAATGTCTCAGTGTTTGGGCAAGCCCTTAATCCCCTACAGCAGAACACACAGGCCTGTCACCATGATGCAGACTCCCCCTGGGACTTCGGTATCTCGTCTGGGTGTTTCTGGTCACTCTGAGTCACCCAAAAGACTGTGATGATGGCTGACGTCGGCTGAACAGCGGATGTGTGGGAAGTTACTCCAACAATCTCTGTGAGGTGCTGGGTGGGCTGACCTGCCCAAAGAGGAACTATTTAATTAAATTCAAAAATATAAGTAGTATTTCAAATCTTAGAATCAATAATAAATCCATGAATCAATATGAGCTGGATAAAGTCATGAGAAGAACTGAAAAAGAAAGTAGAATATTGGAGCAGTGAACTTTTTTTCTTTTCTTTTAATAACATATTTGCCAGATTTTAGGGGTGTAAGATATTCTCAGAAGAATTCAGGGTGTGTCTTCCAAATGGACTGGCTCTTTGTGACTCCAGACAAAATATCATCACGTTTAATGATTATTGTGTTGACTTGACATTACACAGATTTATTTTGCTCCAATAGTCACATTGTTTCAATACAATAATTTAAAAATATTCTCACGCCAACTACTGGCAACCTCATTTCAAACAATCTGATATTCTGACCATTTTACAGTCTGTCATCATTGCGCACAAGTTGTTCTAGCCAAGTATATGAGTGTCTTACTCAGTCATTGGCATTAGTGCTTAACCCCATTATAAATATTCTGTGCCAATGCAAAAAACATATGCCTTTTACATGTCCACTTTATAGGTGAAGATGTGAAATATAACTGAGTATTGAAGAAACCTGACTGCATTGCAACACATGATTTTGTAAAACTCAACTGGAAGAGTAGAGACAATGTAGCACATTTCAGGGAAGCTACAAAATCATTTTGATGAGGTGAGATGATGGTGATATTTGTTGGACATTAGAAGGGACCATTAGCCGCAGTTTGGAACAACATTTGCTTTGACAAGAGATAATACTAATAGATATCAATCCTCACGCAATGGTATCTAATAATTTAGTATTACTGTTAATCATAGACTGTAAAACAGTGGACTGTTGGAGCCCGCTAGCCGCCGCGTTCGAAATAGGAAGTATCCATGGAAGCCGAGCTTCCATTCACTTTCTATTGGGACATTGGTCCCCTTTACTCTGAAACTGCTTCTGTCAAACTCACCCTCTTGGAACTAAAATGTCCGTTTTGACACACTCTGCATGATCCTGGTGTTTTTTTTTTTTCGCGTTAAGTTGTTCACAAGTCAAGTTATTACAATAATAACTGACCAATCAGGTACTTCCTTTTCCAGGGGCCGGTTTCACTTGTGTTAGCAACAGGTTTGATTGACAGCTAGCGCTGCACGTTGCCGCTGTCTCCTCCCACTGAGGGGCGGAAACCGCTAACAACCTCACTCCTGATTTGTCCGTGTGGTTGCCACGATACGCACTCGGATCTCCAAATATGGAGTCTGGCTCCACGTTAGCTGCTATAACTGCTAGCCGCGGGTGACGTCACACTCCAGCAGTCCAGTGATTTATATACGGTGCATGGTGCTAATAATTAATAGCTACATTGGCTAGTAAAACAGCTACTGTACACACAACAACACATTTTTTGCAAATAGATCTACACACAATGTTGAGTATTTTATTGTCAGACATGCTATGACCTGCGTTGCTCCCACGTTATTTGCTTTCTGCAGCACATATAAGTTCATTGATGCTCCAGTATTGTTTATTTTCACTTTTAACATAGCGGACCAAAACACTGAACCAGCACAAGCAGCATTGAAGGAATGGTAGTTTGTTTCATCATCTATCTAAAAAGAGTGAGTGCATGTCCAAACACATGGGTTTGGTTTGTCTGGCTGTTTCTTGCCGTGTGCAGTGGGACACGTCTTGTAGCGTGATCATAGTGCACTGTATACACGCAACAATACTCCGAGTGCAATTAGAGTTCTCCGGATGAGTTAATGGGATGAGTTAAGTTCCTGGACTTACATGCATTTGGAAGGTCTTGTGTAAATTTAAGAAGACAAGTTATCTTTGTCCTTGACCCGTAACAGAACTTTGCTAAAATGTTTGTAGCAAACTGCATTTGAGTAAAAAAATATTCAAAGTGGTTTATAGTCCCTCCGTGCACTGGCCTAACAGGGTCCTTAAAGCACAAACAAAACACAAACACACTTGTCTTCTCAGAGTCCTACCACTTGCATCTGGTCTCAATTTCACACTTCAACACAGAGAACAGCGCGGGCAATGTTGGCCAGTGCGGTGTGAATGTGATGGTTGTCCTATTGGAGGTTGAAGATTTAATTATTTCTTGCTCATATTGTTATGCTAGCCCCCAGCAATGCCAGAGACAATAGCTGGCACTGGCGATCTCTCTGTAGGGGGCACACAGGGACTGGCTGTATATTATTGTACAAAGAGCAGAATGGTCATCTGAGAACATGCCTTCCCTATGTGCAGGTAAACTTGTACTATTTTTGTATTTCTTTAAAGTCTGACCAACCAACTACTAACAATAAATACATTGAAAAGAGGGAAAATGTGTCTTTAAATTGAATTTGAACAATCTGTTATGTCATTTTTAAAAATTCATTTAATTATCCACAACACAATAGTGTGACGGTGAGTACAACCTATGGGGAGTTGGACATCTGTAGAAACTGGCGCCATTATAATCTTCCAACTCCAACATAGTAGCACAGCGCTTTAAGCTGCGTTTTGTTGAATTGCCTGAAGCAAATACCCAAGTTAAGTCTCAAGCATATGAGGCTGAGGCTAGGTCATGGGACTATTTACTTTGAGATCAACCTATTCCATAATTTCACTTTGATCAGAGGCTGAGGGATCCTCTTGATTATTTTTTATATTATAGCTATCCATATCATTACTGGACGACTGCATTCCTTTCTCTTGGGGATAGTATCCAAATATCAACCGCCCTCGGCATTTCTGTATTGTTTTTGTAGTTTAGCTCTGCTCTTCTCCTTCGCTGTAATGGCTCTTTAAAGTTTAAATCCTTCGTGTAATCAGCTGTGTGGCTCAAGGGGGAAATCCTCCTCAAATTGTCAAAAGGAACCAATCCAAAAAACTAATCTTTTACTTAGAGGAGACGGATAGTGCTGAGGACAGGAGGACCACACTGACCTGAGACCAAGTGATGATCAAGACCAGATTGTTGAGAGACCAAGACTTTTGGGGACAACAGCAGGAAAAGCAGAGAAGAGGGCTGAAGTTCAATGAATGCAGAAAACCCACCATAAGGACACACTAATGTACTTTTCCAATGAGGTTTTTCATTACTGTTTTCCGGTGACATCACTGATAGACCTTGATTTGAACATTTGTAGTGTGCAGTTGTCTTTCTCCAATTGTTCTTCCTCAAACCATATTTTAGTGTCATGTTGTTAGCCAAATAATTCATGAACTGTTCAATTGTTAACCTTAAATAACCCAATGGAGCTGCATTAAACTCAAACAATATCACGGAACCAGCTGTCGAGCAACACAAAGCTTCAGTGCTACACATATGTACAGCACTTTCCACGCCAGCAGCTCCACGTAATTTCTGCAGAGAAATTTCTTTAGAGCAGAGGAAGTAATCACAAAGCAAATTGCAGCAGAAAAAGAAAAAAAAAGGAAGGATCCTGTTTAGGAGGATGTAACATTTTAACATTTTCTTGTCAAATTAGTAATTTAATGAGATCACTTTTGGGTGGGTGGTCAGTGGAGGGGACTTACTTGGAAACATTTACACAAATTCAAAGAAAAAGTCATGGCATTGTGGCCACGGGGTAATTGTGCATAATTATAGTATTAGTAATAATTTTGGAACCCCTTTTATGTTTAAGACTCTCTGATTCTTGTGACCCACTCGGTCTGTTTACAACTGAATAATAGGCACTTACTGTCTGTGGACTGAAAAAGAAATTCTTAAGGACTAAATAATGGGATGTGAAAACTTAACTGCCTCTCAACTTTAGCTGGTGCATGGGAAAAAAGAGCTCAGGTGTTGCTGCATCAGAGAATATGACATGGATAATATACAATTCAAATGATGTGAGTTAAATTACTGTCAGTTCTTGGCAAGCACCCTCGCCTCACAGCAAGAGGATCCCATGTTCGATTCCTGTACCAAGTGGAACCTTTCTGTGTGGAGTTTGTATATTCTCCACATATTTGGTTAGGTTTCCTGCAGGTCCATCAGGAGTGCACTGTAGATGTGCGTGGTAGATTGCATAACGATGTAGAGGACAATTAATGAACCATACCACACTTTTGGACTAAATGTTAGTCTGTTTCTACTCAGCGTTACATGCATCTCTAAATGTCCTTATCTTCGTGATGATAAGAACGTGTGTGCGGTGGAATTGACAGGAGGCTGATAGAAAAAGAATCTTGTGATTATGAGTAATAGCCACATGTAAAAAACCCTTGAAGTGTCAGCCCGCTTCATAGGCAACTGTGGGATTCAAGATTGTAATTGCATCCATAAAACATTAGATAAATAGATGAATATGCGGGGGTCTGTTCCTGGATTGATGTGTGGATGAGGAGAGGTCACAGTTCACGCTCTAAGGTCAGGTTGTATCAGGACATGAAATGTGTGATGTGTGAAATAGTTTAGGCCAGTGTATTTATTATACGGACACATTTATCAAGTTTTCATTAAGAGTTGCACGACTGACCATGTAAAATCAGTGCTGTGTTTACATTTGTGTTATAAGATTAGAGTGTGCAGAATGCAGGGCAGAAAATGACTAATTGTGAGTTGAGCAAACATACAAATTTCTATTTAATTTGAAAAAAAGATAAAGTCATATTGGATGAAACCCAATATACTGGAACACACCAAATCAATATTTAAAATCAACATAATTGTGAATAAATAGAATTATGTTTTAGTCACAAGAGACAATCATAATCAGTACATTTACATGCAAGGTCATGCAACCCACTAAAGTAAACCAGACTCCTGAACTGCAGTAAACTGCAGGAAAACTAAATATTGATGGGGAATTGATTTCTTGAGCCAGTTTTTTCTTTATTCTTATTCTTTATAAAATATTTTTTCTTCTTCATTTTCCTAAAGTCCTAAAGCAACATACACATGGTAGGCTTACCTGGTTTGTCTGCCACATGCTAGAGTTCTGCGGTGAAACTACAATAACCTTCCAGGAACGACACTTCCAACAACAACATTAATATTCAAGGGTTAGGGCAACATTTATTGTTGCAAACATGAACAGCATTAGACTTTAGTTAGTTACCTTCACTTTTTATTTGTCAAAGACTGCATGAACCCAATCCGACCCCATCCTAAATCACACATGGGCCTTTGAGTTGAAGCCAGAAAATTTCTAAGTGATCAATTACATTCTTAGCACCTCTCAGCGGTAGTTAGACTTTGATGATTTTTTTACACCTTGAAATTTATGTCCACATCCATTTTATTGATTAATTGCTTTCCTAGTTTTCCTGAGACATAGTTTCAACCCTATAACAAGAAATCAGAGATTAAAGAACTGCATAATGCCCATAAGGTGCTGTACGCTGTGTTGGTATCTGATGATCTAAAGGTCAACAGACAGCTGACAGTAAATCCCTAAGTGATGTTAAGATGTTATCAATCTGTCTTTTATACGATGCTGTATAGTAAGAGGTCTGCCGGTTCTGCCTTTGTGCGTTTGAGGATGATAACACGGTATGAAGAAAGGATTTTAAAGTTTCTTTAGGTCGAACAAGGGTTAAGGGATTAGCACAGGTCTCTCCATGTTTAATGCTCCATCGCGAAGGTAACACAAGTTAACATAATATGTGAAGAAGAACTGAGGAACCCAGCTGTGCATAAAGTAGAGCATGAAATTACACAATACAAAGAAGCAGTCACAGCGGTGAATGGTGTTGTATTACATTGCACAGAATGATACTTGCAAGAATCTAGATGCACCATTATTTAACATATTTTCACTTTTACCTTATTTGGGCCTATACCTCATAGAATACAGCTGCATTGAGGATTGTTGCATCAGTCCTCGGGTATATGTGATGGGTGAAAAACAGAAAAATGATTATTGCCCCTGGGGACTATATAACAAATGTTTTTATTTTCTCAAATCCAAACCAGAATGAGTCCCTGTGTTAGCTCAGTATCGTATGGAGGTATCTGCATAAGGAAAAAACAAGCCTGACCACAACACTGGCTCTGTGATACAGTATCTGCTTGTCGTTTTATCTTATTCTGTCTCACAATATGAAATTCATTTTAGGTATAGTGCACATGGTTTTTGTTTCCTAAAACTCGTCTGTTGCGTACCCTGCTGCCTTCATTTTGTCCCTTCACCAATTTCCCACATGCGTGTCAAAAATCAGTCCCCAAGTGTCATTCTGTTCCACAAAGCCTATTCTTGTGACTTAAATGTGTGCAAGATGGAGAAGGCCATTAAGGTTGAAGAACTGACACTGCTTTGCCAGTCTATCAAAGGATTTCTAAGTCTTTGAACTGCTGAAGAAAATTGTACACTGCTTTCATTCACAGTACTGCATGATTTAAGTTGTCTAACATCCTGACCCTGCAACAGGCCTCATTCATGATACGTGGTCTTCCATTTCAAATTATCTTTCTGAAGAATCCCAATGTTCATTATTTACTCGCATATTGAATGTACAGGACAATTTGCTCCTCTTATTTCATCTGTGACTTATGCCCAACACTGGGCATAAGTCACTTAAAAAACAAGAGCAGGTCAGTCAGTGTGAGTTGCCCCCTGAAACAACTCCTGTTAACCAAACGCAGGCTGGCCCTCAGATCTGCAGACTGATAGCTCAACTAGGTCATGTTTGAGCTCAAGAGTTATTATGGAACCAATAAGACTAATATTGTTATCCCTCCGTAAAGGAGGGAAAGTGGCACCGAGAAAGCTTGGAGGAATGAGAAATTCTTTAGCCAGGCCCCTGAAGGAAATAGATACTGTATTTTAGCTCCTGATGTTACAAGGCTGGGATTGTGGAGTCACTTACATAATGCCACATCACTAGTGGCCCCCAGTCTCACTGTATTTGAGGGGGTTTGCTTATTTGTGTTCATAGTTATGTATCTACAAAATAAATCTCCAGAAATAATCCTGCTTAGTCTATAACTTCTCTAGCCGTCTTTCATCCAGCCATTCAAAATTTCTTTAGTTTTCAGTGAGCAATGTACATGAAAAAAACAAAAACAAAAAAACAACAACATAACAACATAACAATATATATGTAATATATTGGAGGCCACAGACAAAGACGATCTGTCGTAGACTTTAATGGAATTTAATGGAAGAAAACGACAGATTCCATTAATCAGTGGCAACACGGTCTCTCCACGAGCTTGCAGAAAGTTCTTATTAACATGTGCATATAATGGTATGATTTACATATTTACAATAATTAGCCAAATTAAATAATCTCAAAAGTAATTACAAATGTTTGAATCATTAAAAGGTATCTTTGAAATCACACAACTGATAGATAGAGCTCCCAGTGTTTCCCCAGCAACTGTGCCCGGCAACGGTGCAAAAATTACTGCAAACAAAATTATAAAATAAACAGGGGCAGCTCATTATTAAGGCGAAAGGTGCGACGCATCACCTGGTAAAAAGGAAAAAAACACAAGAAAGAAATACCCTTCCCAAGTGGTGTTATTGAATTTCACACACATAAAAGGCTCAGAAATATCCTTGTCCCAATGATAAGGATTGTTTTTTTTCAGGAAGTTGTCATGAGAATGATTGAGCTTCAGAGCTACACAGTTTGTCAGTAGTATCATTGATAATTGGTTTGGAATATGGTATATAGTATATGTTGTTGTTTCCCCTCTTTGAAGTTTGTTTTCAAAGTAGGTCAGAACTATCTTCTCATAAATATGGTCTGTGTTTTGGAGATGCTGGGGATAATCCATTAGACCATGACAAGGTAATGGAAGGTAATACTCCACAAATGTCACTTATGGCTGAAGAGGTTGGGTAATGTCATCTGTTCCACTTTACTCTTTGCATAAACTGTTGGCTTGAGTTTCTTACAGTTTACACAATTTTAGACATTTCTATCATATTGCTCTCAATCTCAAATTACAAACGTGTTAATTTTATCTTCTAATGGATCCCATGCCACACAGTGGGTTTCCATCAAAGTGTGAAATCAGCTTAGTGCATGAAACGGTCTGGAGCACTTGCAACTATATAACACAAACTATTACAAGTACTTAAAATGCACAGTAAAAGAAATAAGGTGTATCAAGTGACCAATAAAGTCAGGCTGAGGGGTAGAGGTGCAGGAGACTGAAAAGTTACAAGTTACAGTTAGTGGTGCAATTAGAGTACTAATTATAGAAAAATGACAACACTATAAAATCACATGTAGTGGTATGTTTTACTGATTTCCCACATTAGGTGACTCTGTATCTTTTGTGTATCAAATGTTCATCACCCCATTCATTACAAAACATCTCAGGATACTTTGATCAGCTTCATTTATTTGCCTCATCGTCAAAAGAAAAGGAAGTTAACAGTTAACGCTCATACCCCAAACCGCATAGGTCTCTTTTCTTTGTCCAAGTTATTATTTTTGGCTTGGTGCCAGAAAGATGGAAATATGAATCTGCTTTAAAGTCCACAACTACAACTGAAATATGAATATGAAAGTCTCTCCTTATGACCGTTGAACATTTTTCAGTATTAAGTTACGTATAGTGGAGAAAACCAACAACATTTCACACATTGCAGCCAATTCATCTTCCTACGGTAACAAAAACTGCCACTACTAATACTATGAGCACTTGTAATGGTTTTACTACACCATATGACAAGTAGTAGCTGACTGTTTACTCAGTTTTCTTTTCTGAGGTACATCTTTATTGTGTTTGTTTATCGACAATTAAGCAAACCACTTTAAGGATACTGACAAAATCCTGCCGTTATACTTGTTTCTTTTGCATGTTGCGGTCACTTCTGGAGCTCCTTAGCCTCAGTCTGTTTCTCAAAAACATTTATCTTCCTGCTCTTCAGTGCTGACCTTATTTTAGCAGCAGCCGTGCTCCCAGCAGTTCTCGGGCCAAACCAAACACATTGTACGGTTTATCTGATGCTCCTCTTATCACCACTGCGAGCTCCTGCCGCCACACACTGAAGCTGTGAAACAACAGGCCTCTGCGCACCCTTGTATTTCCGTAACCCTTTCCCCTTATTTCCCAAACATCTATGGGGGGGTTATGGGTCTGCTGTTTTGGCATGACTCAAGGTCAAACAAAAGAAATTGGTCCAACGGAAATGACAATTTTTCTCCTGGATAATAATCTGATATAATGCAAGCATTTGAGAAAGAAAAGAGATAGTTTTTCTACATTTGTTAGCTTTTCTGTTAAACGAGGGATTGTTTCGAGTTGGGGTTTGTTTTTCTGCAACTGTCCTGTTCAAATAGCACACTTACATTTCGTAGATGAAAGCAGGCTGCTGTGCTGATGGAAGCTATTGCTGTATTGTTAAGGAAAGGCTCCAGATGTAACCCATGGCATTTTCCTGGTAGTGAAAACAGACCCACCCCGCTGCCTCTGCCCTCGCTCTGACCTCCCTAAAACCTGTGTGTTGTGAAGTGCTGTCATCTTAACCTACATCTGCCAGTCTACTGGAGGCAGGTCCTGCAGAGGGGGAACCTTATAGCTCTTGTCCATCAGCCCTGCACATACAGAATAACTTTATGGACAGCAAGAATATCAGTTAAATCCTACTTCAAATCCTGTACTTCTTTATTTCTGGGCTTTGTATTTTTATTGTCCTAAAGCCAAAAAGTGGATTCAGATTTATTCACCAAAAACATCATGAATGAGGTGGGTGATTTCATAGACACTTGTGTTGAAGGGTGTGGTGCACTGCTTCCACGACCTGAGCTGTCTGGCCAGCACATGTCAAGGTCTGGCACTGAGGCACTGACCACAGATAACTTTGGGAAAAACTCACTGGATTCAGGCAGATTTTCTCACAATTACAGTAAATGTACTATTTATTGCTATTATATTCTGAGCTCCTCAGAGATCTTCAAAGTCTTCAAATTACTGATTTGCATCTCGGGTCATGTCAACTGTTTCTGATGATCTAAAATTGATTCTTTGCTAACTTTATGTATTTGTTCAATGGCAAGAGATTGTTTTATCATTTGCAAACAAAGCAAATGCAAGGCCACTCACTGTCAAGGTTTGCTTGTTTGTTTTTATTTTATCTTCCTTTAAAAAAAAAAAAAAAAAAAAAAAAAAAAGATTTTCTGGCTTGAAGGTTCTATTTGACAGGACAGCTGCAGGAAATGGGGGGAGAGAGGGAAAGACATTTGGTAAATGGTCGAGGCCGGGAAGCAAACTCACAACAAGGTAACAACCACATGTGCAACACCTTAAACTGATTATTGACTGAAATGTCACGCAATGGGGCTTTTAAATTAGCAAATCATTTATTTACATTCTTTGCTGAGTATAAAGCATCTTATCAACATTAAATACATTATTAACACTATTCTTTTGCACCACCGTGTAAATAAAAAAGTGAATTAAAAAAAGATCCATTCAACAGTCAGTTGATAATGTTGATAAATGACTGTATGGTACATATTATATGGAAAGGTCATGTGTGGTCATGGCACATTTTAATTCATCGTTTATTAATCCTCATTACTCATGTGTTTTGTTGGAAGTGACTAGTAAAAGGTGATATGCCCAAAGAGCTGAGAGTTTGTCCTGATTAATGACACTGTGAGGAGATGAAGCAAAAGTAGGTCAACAGCTGAGGAAGGTCCAACTGTAGCTATAGGGCTATAGTAGAATCAGCACAAAATGCATTATATAAGAATATGCAGTCCCTTTGACAAGAACAACATCCAAGTTTAAGAAAGATTTTGTTTACTTCTTTAAAGAATGTGCATTATCACTTTGATATAACCTCGCTGTTACTATTCACATCATCACTATGTGGATAAAAGACAGTACTGGACTGATAGTGAGCCTGTGGATAAACCTGTTTAGTTTTTTATGTTTTATACAAGAGTTTAAGTGCAGTCAAACTGTGTGTGGTTTTGATAAATTGCTCAAAGTTCCTCAGATTGCACTTGTAGATTTGAATGATATTAGAAATAGTCTTGACTGCAGTCAGCTACAGAAAATTATTGTTTTGTGTAAAACTATGTATTTATGATAAAGCTTATTCTGTTACCACCACTCAATAAATTGAACCTGAAAGTGTCATTAAAAAAAAGTTTTGACTTTCTACAATATAAAAAAAATAAAAATAAAAAAGAGGTGTTGAACTTATTTACTGATGAGATTGACTGCTCTGTGTAAAATAATACAAGCAGAAGGAGGGGTAAAATTAATGGCGGTGACCGTGGCAATTTCCGCAATAATGTAAACACAAAGATAACAAATAGAATCCCAAGTTGTCTTTTTACCCAAACCAAGCAGGAACATGTGAAACCAAAACATATGGTATGGTACTGTGGTCTCACCATAAGCCCCCTGTGGTAGTCTTGGTAAATTGACTGGTTTGAAATAACAACAGCCGTTCTTGTATGTGTATAATGTTTACCAGATCTAAACCAGAGTGTGTACATGTGGTCATAAACACCGGACTCTGGCCTCTCCCACCCATTTCAAAATGAAAACAGAGGTAAATCAAACAAAAAACTGGGAACATGTCTTCAGAGTACGTCAGGGTAAGTAGACGTTCAATCTTATGATTCAAAATGAAATTGAATTGAGTTGTTGCTCCTTGACGGTGGAATGGTTTACGCTTCAGAGTCAACAGATGCTTCAAGTCCCTTTAAAAACGTTGTTTAATCAAGAATGAGTTGTTTCACATATCAGTCATGCTCGTCTGTTAAATGTATTTTTCTTTTATTTTACTCATATTGTAATTGGTGATTTGACAACACTGTTGCCTGATTTTGTTTTGTTACTCAAATACATCTTTTTTGTCACACAACACTGACCCAAACACACATAAACAGACAGATATTTTCACATCAGGGTTTCTTGGAATTGTCCTTACATGACCTCCTTCCTCCTCCTTCCTCCGTTCAGCCAATCAACAGCCTGATGTGCTCAGACTGTAATCTTGACTGCTTGGTTTGATGGAGTAGGCCTGTTGTGGAAGTCAAGTCATCCCACCCACAGTGACTAACTCTGGCCTATGTGTGTGTGTGTGTGTGTGTGTGTGTGTGTGTGTGTGTGTGTGTGTGTGTGTGTGTGTGTGTGTGTGTGTGTGTGTGTGTGTGTGTGTGTGTGTGTGTGTGTGTGTGTGTGTGTGTGTGTGTGAAAGAGAGGAGCTGTGATGGTGCAAGAGCGCTCACTAACAAACTGCCAATCCCTTTGTATAGTTTTGTCATGTGATGATAGTCAAATGAGCACATCTGGAGACTGCTTGTTTATCATGCTCTCTTGCTTATGAGGCTGCTGCACTTGTAATTGTGATTGCAAATAAATTGTGAGATGTCAGTTTGTGTGTCAGGCCAAGCAGAAGTGAGGAAGATACATTTTATAAAATGTAAGATCTTATCAGATAATCATTGCCATACATTTATTACTTTTTTCCTTCTTGAGAGTAAATTAATCTGCCTTGAGGAGCACTAAACTGGTTGTTGTCCCATAGATCAAATCTTTTAACTTATGATTTGCACATTCTTGCTGCTTTCAAACCTCAGATGAGGTAAATGTTGCAGATTAAGTCCCTCAAGACTTGAAAGAAGAGACATGAAACCAAAGACATTGCGAGTGCGTGCATTCCAGTCTGACTATATTTCCGTTGTTGGGAGTAATGTGTTGTTATTACGCTTATACAAGTACAGTGCAGTGAAATGCAGTTTAGCGTCTAACCAGAAGTGCAATGAAGCAACTAGATCAAAATATACTACGGTTTGACATGCTAGTATTTACATATGGACTAGATTAAACAAGATTAGATTGTCCCACCCGTGCAGCTGACATGTTAAATATAAAAAGAAAGCTGGCACCCTCTTACTTCCAGTCAAATCAACCATTCTGGGATGAATTGAGATCAGAAAATGAATAGGACTTTTACATGGATTCCGCCTGGACTTTTTAAATTTTATCTATTTTTTACACATCCCTAAAACTAATTTTTAGTCAAATTAGCTTATTACAGGACTTGTCAAAACCAAACAAATGCTCAATCTAAGAAAATAGGCGGAATTGAAAATCTGATATTCCTCTAAACAGAGCTTGTTCACACTTAGAATTAGAATAAATCAGAGGTCAAAACTAGTCTCAGCTTCACAAAGAGTCAAGTCTTTGTGCTCTAAAGGGTTCAAGAATAGTTTTAGTTTGAATAGAGGCTCATTTTAGTCAGTTTTGGGAAAAATTGTGAAAGGTTTTAGTATAATACCTTTTACATTTTTACATCTATTTTAGTGGTGATTAAGTAAAGTTCTAATTTGACAGCCATGGAGAAGAAACTATCCCTTGGTCCGTCGGTCCTTTTCTCTGAATGTTTCAGCTCGGTTTCAAACCATGACCACTGTAGTTTGGACAGAGCTATGGGCGCATGTGTGTGTGTAAATCTTCACATTGTAGTAAATGCTACAAACAGCCAGATGTTCATGAGTAAGTCAATTTAGTGTTAACCATGCAGGCCCCAATGTGGATCTGATATATGCAGTTATAGTTCACAAGCTATACAATACAAACTTTATGGACAGTCATTTCGATCGTATTTTGATCATATTTTGATCATATTTTATGGGGGTAGAAATTTATACATTTATTGTTCCATGGAAATCTCTCATTGGAAAAAAGGGTCTTTGTGGGATGATATACTGAGCTTTAACAAGTTTTTTACTGAAGAGAAAGGCAGATTTCGGACTCTTTATCTGGTGTAATTTATAGGCTTCAGCTGTTATGACACTCTTAATATGTGAGATTTCTGTGCTTCACGCTTGCCTAGATGCTTAAGCTGTAGCATAATGCAAGTTCTGATAATTTGCTAAATGTCTCCATTTACTCTTCACTCTTTCACTTGCTTCTATCCAATCCAATAAAACCCATACAGGCCAAAGACATATGAGGGAAAAAAGGTTTTCTTGAAGAGATGGACATGCATTATTTCTGAATAATTACGCTTCAGACCAGTGCTGACAGAAAGCAGGGGGAAAGTCTTCGTATTTTATAACTATCCAATACAACTGTTTTCTATTTAAAAGCCACACACTGAAATGGTTTTTCTACAGAATGTACATACATGGACACATTGGCTTTTGTATCTTAATGAGTAATGCTATAGCCATTGTCCATTGTGCAAGCTTTCTGTAAGTATTACGCTGACTATTATTAATGTGTCTTGTAAAATAACTTTTCTCCCAGCCATATGCTGCTTTAGATTACATTCCAACCAATTTTGGAGTACGGTATCACCTTCTACAAATAATAACTAATATTAACAACAAAATCTAATCAGTCACTGAAGTGAAAATAAACAAAATCAAGAATAAATCTGGTCTTTTGCTGAACCTGGTAACGATTTCTGACTGTTTACCATTACCAATATAAACCAGGGCCCCAACTGGAATCAAAACATTTCTTACTAATACGGTTGAGAATATGTTTGTTCAGTACGGTTCAGGATGATTTTTCACATTTATAAGTGTAATTACGATGTACAATACTGGGAATTTAAACACCAGCCTTTTGATCAGTGCAATTGTGTCTTTCATTTGAGATATTACCACTCTTCCAGGGCATTATTTTACTTTTACTTGTAGAGGGCAATGGTACCATTCCTTGACGCTGATCACATATCCCCACCCACTAAAGGAAACCACATGAAAAACCCATATAGCAACTAAACACAGGTTAACTGCACAACGCAATGGAAAAAGTGAAAGTGGCTGTTATTAAATTCAATAATTAGCTGCTTGATTAAGTCATATTGGAAAACTGTACCTGCAGAAGTATTAAACAGACAACTGTGAGTGTTTGCTTTTCAAAAACAATCAGAGTTTGTGACTTATGAGGGTGAAACTGCCATTTGTAATGATGTAATATTGGACAGATTAACGTGGTCTGTCTCCCTGAGTGCGTTCCTGACACATTCCCAGCTGTATCATACTGTGGTCTGCTGTTACAGCTGCTCGTGTTAGGAATACCTCGACATATGAGGCTCTTTTCCGAGACATAGGTGTGTCAATGGCACTGGGCAATAGGGCAAGGGTAAAACTGGGTATAATTAATAATCACTTGAAGTTTTATATGGCTACATTTTACTTGGTGTAGTTTAGTAGAATAGCAATTTGTCAATAGAAGGAAAAGTACTTTTAGCTTTTACAAAGTGACACATGTTTTTAGTGAGGCCCGGAGAGCAGATCACAGACAGACAGCATGAATGTTGACTTTCCTCTAGAGTTTAAGTACATAAGTAACTGTAAACTACAGCCGGCCCCGCCCTGTGTGTGGAGAAGACCAAGGTCGGAAGCTGGTTGACCTCTGAAGACAAGATACAGTGAGTAGTTAGTGGGGCATTGCTCCACAGAAAATAAGTAAACGTATCTCATCTTTTGCAGTTTTAAGCATACACTCAGTTTACAGCACAGTGATCTTGATTTGTTGTGTAAAATCAGGCCTGGTACAAAAAGAAAACTCAAACTTTTAACACTGTATTTGACTGAAATCACCACATTAAAGCTGTGGTATGCTTTAAAGGTAAACCCAATTTTCACACCATTATTTACATTGTATATGTATAGGCCTCCCTGTTGGAGCCAT
Source organism: Rhinogobius similis (assembly GCA_019453435.1). NCBI lineage: Eukaryota > Metazoa > Chordata > Actinopteri > Gobiiformes > Gobiidae > Rhinogobius > Rhinogobius similis. The sequence goes on along the minus strand of CM033626.1, from coordinate 19,063,824 downwards.
GCCCTCTGGCTCATTTTCCCAATTATTCCTGACAAAACAGTCAGAAAGCTTTTCCACCTTTACTCAGAGCTGGTACAAAACTGTTGGCGCAATAAAAATGAACATAAAACAGTGTACAATGTCTAAAGTAGATTAGCATAAATGTATTGATCAAACAGAGAACTTTAATACAATTAAAATATGATTACTATAAAGCCCCATTACATTTGTGTGCCAGACTGATCCAAATAGGTGCACAAAATACTATAACAACCTAATTTAGATTAAAATACAGTAGACCTTTTTTGGCTCTGGCTCATTTTCCAGTTAAACATCCACTTAATTTGTAGTTGTCCTAGGTTGAGGTTCATTTAGGTCGTCTGATAATTTAAAAAAAAATATATATTTTTCAGACCAGAATTTTGTTTGTTTATCTTTCAATCTTCTCCAGAGTGTCATCTTTAAACATGCTCATGAGACTATAAAACAGGACAAGGGGCCTCTTTACTCTGACACACATGGGATACTGTCCTAAAGAAGTCGGACTGGTGGTACTGTTGTCCTGCCTCTACTGGTAGGAAAACAGCAAAACCTGTGTACATCAGCTGATAAGACATGTCACAGTAACTTCAAGTGACACTGCGAGAGATTGCAAGTGAGCAGTTGAAACAAAAAAATAATCATTTTAAAACTAATTTTAAACAAATGTACCATTTATTTGTAGTACTAGTGTTTGACTTAACTTCTCCACAAGTCTGTGGTCACATGCTGAATGAACCTTCAAGTACAAAGCAGAGCAGACAGAGCCACCACAGCCATTTGGCATGACTACTTATATCTGCCTGTCTGTGCAATGTCCAGGTGGGAAGGAGAAGAGGATGACCATTGGCTGGCCTCCTTGCTGACAGCACCAACCAAAAGGTGTTTGCTGAGGGTCTGGCTGTCTGGGTGGGTGGCACTTCAATTTGCTGCAGCAGTCCCTCTAAATAAGGACTCTGAGCTGATTAGTGGAGTAGAGGGGTCATCGTTGATGTTTGTAGGCTGTCAATCAAACTGTGAAAGGAAGTGAGAGAGGGGAAGAGATTGGCTTTATCCCTGCCATGCGTTAACAAGGCTGAAACAACACGATCACCTAAACGTTTTCCCCTCTCCTGTCTATTTAGAGCTTTGCTCTGGGGACTCAGACTTTATCAAGGGTCTGGTTCAAACAGAGAAGCCTTGGATAACTGGAAAAGTACTCTTTTAGACATTATAGTAACATTTTTGAGACATTACAGTTATTATGCCCAATCCCATCAGATCTTGGAAGCTGAGCAGGTCAAGGCTCAGCAATAGGAGACCACTGGAACACCAGGTGCCACAGTGGGGTGGCTATTGTGGAGGTAATGTCGTTGTGTCCTTAGGCAATGTCCTGGATTTAAACATTGTCAGAGTGGAGGCTTGTGTCTGTTCCAGATTTTAGCTGCATAAAACTGAAATGCTGATTCCCCATGTTTAGTCCTGACTCTGGGCACCAGAGTCCTCAGAGTGCGAGATGGTTCATATGGCACTAACATGTCAGAGATGTACTTTGGTGCTTAGCCGTGGAGAGACTTGAACACAAGCAGAGCTGCTTTAAAGTCGGTTGTCTGAGCCACAGGAAACCAGTGCAGAGCAGAGACAGCACAAGACAAATGTTGTCGTACTTCCTCTACAGCACAGTAAAAACATGGTGATAAGATTTTAAAAGCATAACTAAAAGAGTGATTGTGGTAATAAAATGATAATTACTCATGGAAACAGGACATATCATTCTTCTATATTTCATGATTAATCCTTTCCCTATTTCCATTGCATTTCGGTGCTGTAAAGTACACACACATATCCAAAGAAAAAGGATGCACCAGAATACCTGTCATTCTGACAAAACCACAGAGGTCATGCTTGTTTTGAAGCTCAAAATACATTCTCTCAAAAAACAGTCCATTGTAATCCCGTACTTGTAATGAGTAGAACAATTTCTTCATTGCTCCTGTCTGTCTTAAGGGAAAGTCAAGTGACGTTTCTTAGATTTTAACAATAACAGATCTGGTTTCTTATCCTGGACTCGTGTGCTAAACTGACAAAGTGAAAATGACCTCTATTTTTCTGCGTCTTTGCTACTCACTTCAGCTGCCAGCCAAAACACAAGTTGATAAAAAGAGGTCAAATCTGCCAAATCCCTGAAGGTACTTAACACTGTTAAATGATGCCATTGTGTTTGAAGAGTGATATTGACTTTTGTCAGCACTTTTGTCAGCACTAAAAGATGAGACATTGTGCAACTGGTGAGTGCATGAGTAACCATAACAATTAAACTATATGTGCAACTTATGACCGTGCCACTTTGAATGCCAGATCTCATTTGATCTCAGAAGCTAAACATGTTAAGGCCATGTTAACAAAACCAGGTGCCACAGTGGGGCGACAGTAGCGCCAGTGCAGGGGTGTTCCAACTATGACCCAGAACTCCTGAATTGGCCCAAATGCAGTAAGGTGTGCTTAACACACACTTAAACATAGTCTTCCTTTATAAGCTCACTAAAACATTTTGGTGTGAAACAGAGCAAATAGGTTCTACACCTGAATCAGGGTGTGAACTTCTACTAAATGGCAAAGTGGCCTGACAGCAAAAAGGTTGCGGGTTCAATTCCCCAGCTAGCCGAGTCTTACTGTGTCTGGGTGGGTTTCTCCCCGTGTCTGGATTGGTTTCCTCTGGGTGCTCTGCTTTCCCCATCAATCCAAAACATGCACCATTAAATCCTCCAGCCATGGTAGTCCTGACCAAGCCAAGCACAAAGATCTGGAGATGGATCCCCAAGCGACCACTGCTCCTGAGGAGCTGTCCAAGTGGCATTGAAGGATGGGTCAAAAGCAGAGGACAAAATTCCCTATGAGGACAATAAAATCTAATCTAATCTAAATGTTCCAATCTGGAAAAAAAAAAGTTTAACAATGTGTCCCTCAGTGCTGTGGTGTGTAGTCTATAACTGTTGCTGTGTCCTTAAGAGACTTCACCCACCTCATCTATAAATGTGGTGTGTGCAGGAATGATTGCTGGTGACTGCCTTTCTTCCATCATTACCATGTTTACACTGGGTGATCATTTGGAGAATATATACAATTTTCGTTTGAAATATCCATCGAAAACTGATTTCTTTCCTTTGGGTGTATATTTGGTATTACCAGGCAATCTTTCCAGGGTACACTTTGAAGACGACCATCAGAACAACAGGTGTTGACGACTTTCTCCTACTCAAAAGGTGAGATATTTTGTTTTAAATTGTTAATTGTTATGGCAATGGTCCTTATTTTTCAACCATGCATCAATCACATTTTTTTCATTACAATTTGTTTTCATTTTTAAGTCATTCAGTGTAAATATATCTATAAAATACATAATGGTGTTTGGATAGGAGTTCGCTTGTTCATGCATGTTCGTTTATGAGGGAGGGCTGCAGTCTGCAGCACAGTCTAGTTAAACTACAGTCTCCTTCCTGTAGCTGCTGATTGAGCCATGTTTACTCATAGGGTAGCTGCCTTTTTTACTTGTTGTCCTCACTTAACAATCTCATTGTCACTGAAAAATATGCCAAGTACAACTGTTTACATTCAAAACAATGATGCAATGCTCCTTTGGGTTTATACTTAAGCCTCCGGTTGCAGGGACGTATGTAATACTCTGTTTCACCACTAGGAGGATAGTACTGGACCCACAGTATAATAAGCAAAGTGGGGGGCTTGAACAGTTGTCAGTATATTGAGATAAATTGGTAATAAGATAAAACAGATGTTGGTGGGCTTTTCAATTGAACTCCAGTGATAGTATTGGTGTGCATGTCGTGTGGGTTAATGGAAGTTATCAGATGAAAACAATTTGAGCAGCGCTGGCCTCCTCTGAGCAGCTGAGTGCACTTATAAAGGGAGAAGAGGAAGTTCAAATGTGCCACAGGACGGGTTAAATCAAAGGGAGCATTATCTGTCTCAAAAGTCATCTGTCTGTGCAACCTCTAAACATTTTGTTTTTTTTTTGTCTGTTGCTGCACTGTTTTGAACAAAATAACGGCATTTTACTGGTTTCACGTGTTTTATGAAATATAATTCATAATTATGTTGAGATATAAAAGACATTAAAATGCTGTGCACATTTAAGAGCACAAATCTCAATGTGGAAAATGAAGATTAGAGACAAGCCTTACACTGCAGAATCTAATGAATGATTAGAATGGTGAATACACCAACATCAGTTCTTCTTTTGTTAAATAATCAAATGTTTCTTCACTCTCATCATTTGGGTCTCTGCTCAGTTGTCCATCTGAAAGGTTCAATATTTTTGTGAATAACTTCAATAACCCTTTACTGATGAAGGCTCTGCAACGTACACCATGACATTAGACAGTCTTCAAAATATTGAACGACTGCATCACATTATATGCTCATCCATGGTCATCCAGCAAATGCAAGGTTCACATGCACAAGAGGCTTGAGTCTGATGATTAAAGTTTAACCTTTGACAATGAACAGTAGCAGTCAGCTGTACACTGGTTCACACACGATCTTCTCGTCATGAACTCCACACTGAGATTATATAGTATCTCGCTGCTTGTCAGCTTCACAGGTTTCCTAATGAAATGCCAGCTCGGAGCACCTTTGAACTGTGATATAAGTCTGACAGTCTGTGTTGGTTTTGCATTCCAACAGTACTGTGTGGTCTTATGCGGACTCTTTGAATTTTGTGTTTGAATATTATTACCAAATTGAAAAATGTGAAAAATGCTACAATCTGTCATTTATGTAGACATAATCTGTAATGAATAAAGTAATGATACTTGGAACAGACTATTCACCGTCATTTTTACATTATACAGTTTGGAGCAGGTCTCAAAAGATGACCAAAAATCCAAGTCAACAAGCAAAAACTTAGATTTATTCACGTCAAGATATAATTGTTAATTAGCTGAACAATTTAAATGACTTAGGTTCAATTGATCATTATCATCAACTGTGCAGGTGTCTGAATCTTTTACGGTTTCACCATAAATGAATATGGTCCATCAGTGTCCAAAAAGAATAAAAAGCATGACTAAAGCAATGTTGTGTAATTGTGGCACTGCTGGTTATGAAAGAGGTGGACTGACAGAGATTGCTGTGAAACTGAAAATAATATTGATAGATCCTTTAAGTGGTCACTTAACTTATTCCAGATCTGTGCCATATGATAACCCATAAACATATTATAATTTTATATTATTCTTATAACATATAATAGTCTAAAAAAAAACCTTCCAGAGTCATTTTCTGTGTTTTTATATTACAAACCTTCTCCCTTTTTCAAATTTGTTTCACTTTTTACATTTTTTATTGAAGTCTGGTTTGCAACCCACTTTTGGCTGCTGACTTACCAATCAGGAATCACACCATTGCTTCTAGTACAAAAAATGGCTTACACCAATGCCTTCATTTTCTGTTTAATATATTAAAATATTTGAACCAAGACAATATGACCATTAGAAAAAAGAACAAATAGAAGGAGTATACTGTATTTCTACCTATAAACAATACTGTGAGTTGAGTGCATGAAGCCCTCCATACAAACATTGGGACATATATTTGGACATAAATAACTGTTTGCCTTTGTTCTCCTCTTTGTACGCCATGTCTTCAAACCTGTGTCGGGGTACATGGGGGAATACCACAGCATTACATCACCAGCAGATTCCTGTCCTCTCCCAGCAAAAAAACTTGACAAGGGTCTGAATCTAAAGAAACACACACAGAGCTGTATTTTTTGGCAAATGGGGAACTCTCAGTGTAATTCCCTGACTCAACTTTGGCCGAGGTCCCAGAAACATATGCAGCGTAGCAGACATGACGAAGGAGCTGGGGACCAAGAGGAGGGAGCAGGGCCTCTATAGAAGTGGGTTAAAGGGAAATACACTTTTATAAATGAGTTTGAATGCAGTTGTATTGTAGTAGCAGTGTTAAGACCTGATTGTGACAAATAACACATGTCTTTTCATTTAAATTGGCAAGAATTTGTGGCACTTTGAGTCACAAATGTCTGTGACTCAAGCAGGATATAGCAGTAAATTTGTGTAATAAAGGGGACATTTATAGTCTCTTTGGAAACATTTCAAATGAGCAGCAGCCTGTATAATGGCCTTGTAAGCAATGGCAGCGTTAACACAGATACACTTGAGAAAAGAATAATGTGTGAATTCCAAGGAAGATGTAAATGATGCATTTGAGATTTGCAAAACCTCAGTAGCTGCAAAGATGAATACACTGTTTTGATTTAATCCTTCTCATTATTCAAATGTAGGCCAAAAAAAAGATGTATTTCATATATATATATATATATATATATATATATATATATATATATATATATATATATATATATATATATATATCGTTATATATATAGCGTTGCCGGGACTACAAATCTAGGGCCCTGTGCTATATCTGTAGTCACGTCACACAGACTGGAGAACAGAAGGACAGTTGTCCACTATGAGATATTTTGTTCAGATTCCCTGTGAAAAGATAACGTCCAGTCTCACAAAAACTAATCTTGCTGTGCTTAATGCCAGATCCTTATATAACAAATAATTTTAATTAAAGATTTTATATCCTCTTATAATCTTGATTTTATATTATTGTTAACTTTAACATGGCTTGACAAAAGCATGGAGGACGTAGTTCTAAGAGAAGCGACTCCACCCAACTTCAAGTCTGACTCTGAAACACGCAAAAACAAAAAGGGTGGAGGTGTCTGTGCTGTTTTTAGAGATATAATAGTAGAGGTTATCTTTTGGGGTGTTTTCATCATTTGACTATTTGTCTTTTAAAATGGAGCTAAAACAGTCTCCCCCCCTTCTCTTCATTGTCCTATACAAGCCTCCCCAGCAATACCAAGGTTTTATTAATGATTTTACTGGGATGCTTCCAGTTGTATGCACAGACTTCGATGCTTTGGTCATTACAGGTGATTTCAATGTTCATGTGGATAATTTTTGCGACAGAAATGTGTAACGTGAGTGGCCCCACCCACAGCAGAGGGCACACTCTTGACCTGTTAATGGGGTGTTAATATTTCAAACGTCATTGTGGTTGATGTGGCACTTTCTGATCATTTCTGTGTCTTCTTTGACCTGTCTGGTATTCCCAAATCACCTGCAGTTGTTACATAAATTACAGACTTTCCAGTTCAGCTGCCGTTAGAACGTGCAATGAGTTTGCAGTATTCTTTAATGACAAGGTTCAGGGCAATGAAAATGCCATAAATTCCACAACACAATTAATAACCCTAAAACCACCTACACATTTAGAGCTGACTTACTTTGCACCTGTAACTGACAAAACTGTCCAAGAGATCATCACCTGTCTGAGTTAGTGTTACCCACCAGATTTCTAAAGTCTGTTCTGAGCAGTTTGTTAGCACCACTCACTCACATAATTAACATGTTGCTTCAATCTGGAACATTCCCAAGGGCCTTGAAAACTGCAGTCGTCAAGCCTCTCCTAAAGAAGAGCAGTCTTGATACCTCAGTACTGAAAAATTACCGGCCCATCTCAAATCTGCCATTTTTAGGCAAAGTCCTAATAGTCCAAGTCCTCGATAAGGTTGTTTACCAACAGCTCAGTGAGTTCCTCTGGATAAACAACTCATTTGATGTTTTCC
>CM033626.1:19038643-19051143 GCA_019453435.1 Rhinogobius similis | reverse complement strand
TTCTGGCAGACAATTAACCTGGCCTTGCCATATGAATTCTTGTGATACTTGTGAATTCACAAACTCTTCAAACTCCATCTGGGCAGTGTGCCGCTGTTAGGGCTGCACCGGCCGCTGTGTGGCGCACCAATCTGAGTGCAGCATTGTGATTTGGGCGGAAGTCAACGGATGGACGGCCAATTTCAACACATTTATGGACTATTTTGCTTTTGAAAACGTGCACATAGAAGTGCTTTGTGCATTTGAGGACGAGGAAGAAGTCTGTGATTTTCTCTCAACTGGATTTCTTGATTTCTCACTGTTCAAATGTTCATCATGACGTTGTGCGTTTTCCCAAATGACATCAACGGGGGCCAGATTGATAATCTGTAAAACTAATTCAGGGTGATACACATATCAATCTGGCATGAGCCAGGTTAGCAGAAAATTACCAGAAACTTTGTACGTATTTTTACAACAAAAACGTACAATAGCTACGTAAATGGAATTACAAAAACGTAAATTATGTATATATTTTTCTGGAATTAACAGTTGTAGCAGACCAAGAGTGAAAAGCCTGGAAACGTGGACTTCAACAATAGTCTGTCAACACTACACCAATACTGACAATTATGATGAGATGGAAGTCTGGCTTCAACAAAATTATGTTTCTGCCTCTTTGTTCCCACCTAAAACAACTATGCAGGAAAGAGCTTGGATTTGAAATCTTAAAGCTCAGTACTCCTCATTCCATATAGATGTTCTGTACCTGACCCATTAACAGTTACTCCTGCTGCTATACCCCAATTACAGGTGCACAGCTCAACATTTGGTTGGGTTCCTGCTGCTTGTTGCAGAATATTATTTCTTTAAATGGAAAAAAGCTACATAAATGTGTACTATTTAGAACCTATTATAATTCCAGTTTGAAATTGAGCTGGAGCTTGGGTCAGATTGAAGATTTATTGACCTTGTTTGTGGTTCATATCTTTGTAATTACTGGCCCCATCCACATGACACAAAAAACTGCCACAATGTGTAATGTCTTGTCTGTTAGTATAAATAAACACAAGTGAAATCCTTTTTTTACAATATCCCCAGAAAGTTGTGCCATTATTTAACCCCAAAGACATGTTTGGTGTCAGTTGAAAGGACTTTATTTTAAAAATCGGTGAATCTCCGATAGAGTAATGTGTACGCCCTTGTCCACCATCTGAGATTATGACAACATCAAATTCTAGAATGTGAACACAACCTATTCCAGCAACTATGGGCCTTAAGAGGGGAATATTGACAAATAGAATAGATCTGAAAACCAGTAAACTGAAATTTGTTGGTAAATCCAATTCAAGCAAGACCAGTGCCAGTATAGAACGTAGTGCATGTCCAGGTGATGTCAGCCGGCAGTGTGGACAGACTGACTCTGTGTTGAAAAGCGTGTCTGTGAACGTGAATGTGTCGTATGTGTGTTAGCCTGACTCAGTCCACAACATCATGGAGATCTGAGTTGGCCCATGCAGACTTTGAAGTGATCTCAGCGGAGCAATTAGCGTGAAGCTAGAGGGTCCTGCCAAAAGAAGGATGGCATCATGGAACCAAGAGCGGTGACAGCATCCAGTGGCAAAGTTTTGGATATGAGAAAACCGTTACCAATGCAGTGCAAAGGTCCGAGAGCATGCTTTAATGATGTAAAGTGCTCTGGCATCAATGATTTGCAAAGGGTTTTTATAACATATTTTGTAATATTTCACTCACACACATTCACAGTATTAACGTGTAATTGGTTTTATGTTAAAAAAACAAAACAAACAAGCTCTTTTCAAATGTAATTGATAAAACTGTGTACATCTTCTGCCTTCCCAGTGTCCATAAGACTCTTGAATTAACCACTAACAGAGTCACGCCTCCATGCAGAGGTTACACCCCTGTTTTTACTGGCTCACTGTCCAATTGGACTCGATGGGCTGAACACAAACTCCCTCTAGACATGATCGGTGAGGGTGATCTGGCATTTGAACCATACCACACACATGTATTTTGGTTTTACTGACACAAGGTTTGGCCAATATGTCAAGCCGCTCTGCTGTTAATGGTCATTTCTGCAAGAGATACTTCTTTTTCTCTGTTTTAACCATAATTGTAATAGTATTCATTTGCATGATATTTATTAATGTGTCTCATGCTGAACAAATCTTTCACTTGTTCACTCACTAAAATGGGGCAGCTGTTGAAAAAAACGTAGTAATCATTTTGAGCATGCCAAATTGTATGATAGAGGCAACTTGATGTTCTCAACAAATTGAATTCATCTGTAACATTTAGGAAAAAGTCAAATTTCAAGATAAACAAAGTATCAGCATGTACCATTTTATGGTCCAACACTTATTATTTTATGCACTTATAAGTAATTTGTCATCATTGTTGTGTCCAGAGCGCGTGTGTGAGTTTCCACCCAAACACAGGGTTTCCTAGAAGGCTGACACTGAGCGTGGTGGTCTGGTGGGCTCAGAAGGAGGGGGATTTTCCCTCAGCAGTTTAATTAGCTTCAGCAATGATGTAATGAGCCAAGGGTCATTGTTGTCAAGACGACAGATAGTGTGTAATCCCAGGACCATCTAGACAACAATTAGAAAACCGACAGATTATTTTACAAAGATGATATTAATTAATACGGCAACTAACCTGTACATGTAATTCTTAAGGTGAAATTGACTGTGATCACGAACCTCAATTGTTTTGGAAGCTGCGACTTTAATAATTACAGATGGGGGCTTTAACAATGAGCAGTAAACTACAAGATTCAGGATGTGTGTGCTGCGAAAAGAAGTATTTTTTTCTCGCGTACAAAGACCTAATTTTGAAAAACAAATGCCACAAGCAGTTATCCAGAATTATTAAATCATTTTTACTAAATCATTACATTGTAGGTAATTGAATTAATCATTACGCACAGGATGATAAATGTATAATTTTCAACCTTGCAGTGATCTTTTGGACTCACACATGCAAAGCTGGAAGATGTTTGTGTGTTGTCCCAAAACAATGCTCTCTTTCTCTTTGCTGAAGGAGATTTAAGGGATGCACGGCCAGATGTAGCCAGTGTAGCAGTTCTCCCATGCGCTCACACACAGGCCTTCCTAAATGTGTTTCTCATTGGATCAGCCTGAGTGACGTACTACAGACCCTCTATCTCTGTTTAAAACCCGATCAAGACGCGCACATGAATAAACCCTCTGTGCGGGTTCTTGGAAGTGTGTGTGAATGCATTCAACAGTTTGAGCGCCCATAATCTTTGTATTCAACATTGTGTCAGCATCCGCAGAATAGTCCAAGCATCCTTTTCCGATTTGAGTTCAGGTCAGTGTCCTCAGAAGAATAGAAACTTTTCATAACACAAACAGTAAAGAACACATTGACTTGACGAGAAATATATGTGGCACTTTTACTCTGTTGCTACTGCTGACTCTGGGGATGTAATGTACAATGTCATTGGCTGAAACTAAGCCTTTACAAGTAATAAATCACGGCATTTATTCAGGCATGATACTGGAACCAAATACCCTATAGTGACTTTCTGGTTGAATTATTCAGGAAAGGGAAAAGCATAGCAATGCAATTGATTTAGAATCCTTTAGTTACCAACATAACATACAATATTTTTTGTTAAACCTTTCTCTACTTTGTACTTGATAAAAGTTCCTTCATAACCATTGGGAAAAACATCTTTGTTACAGCCTCATAAACAGTACATATTGATATATTGTATTGTTTGTGACTTAAATTTTCAAGTGTTTTGTGAAGCCACGTTGTTTCATCAGACAATCACAAATGGGTTTGAAGAAAGTGATTAAATGCTCATTTGCAGAGCCACAAACTCAAAAGTCTGCGATTCCCAGAAAAGCGAGAAAGTTGAGCCTGCTCTCTTTATCACCTAAATACTGTTGTGGCCAACAAGCTGGGAGTGATTTTACCAGACAAAAGGTAGCCTGTGTCTGTTCCCTACACAATTCACCGCTCAAGTGTTTTTTTTTTTTCATAGTATAGACATGATGATGATATAATGGGGGTACTGAAACACAACTGGCGAGAGCAGAAAAGCATAGAGAAACAAAAATGTGAAGTGGAAGCAGGAAGAAAACAGTGCATGAAACCTATGGAGAGAATATAGATCTCAACATATGGCACACAATTACAACATCATAAATCATATCATGTTATAAAAGTGTGAAAAGAATTGCTGGCATGTGTTTAGGAGCTAGTCTTTGTCTAAATGCGTAAATCTATCAAACAGCAATCAGCTTACATAAATAAAATGTCTGCAAGGAGTTGGACAGAGACTGGACTAATCTGCCTCAAGTGGGAGACATTTGTAAAACCATTAACAGCATTAGTGCTAACAGCTAAAGGCCCTGTATGCCAATCAAGTAATAATACATCATCCTATTTTAGACTAATTTCAGTGTTGCTGAAAGTTCCTTCAACAGCCCCTTTGAACTATAATACATAGGCTTACACTTTATGTATTGTAAATTATAAAAATCCATTGCATTGCCATTGTCTGTGTGCATGACTTTTCAAGATTGTGCTTTGGTTGGTTATTTATTTCCCATATCAGGGTCTGTTTGAGAAATAGGGAACAGGAGGAAAACTCAAGACACAGATACAATTTTCTATAATGTATACAATTTGTCCAAATCTATTGGTACACTTGAAAAGGTTGGGAGTCATTCAACAACAATTAAACTCAGATGAGTGGTCTTAGAACTTTATGTGAAAGGCATTAACCACTTCCCCGCAGTGCAGATGACAAAAGAGCTATATATCCGTCAAATTAAGATATCTTTAGGCTAAAATGCATCGTATTCCTCAGCGCAAAGTACGTTTCAAACTTTCACTTTTGGTTACATGTTTTTGCTCCAAAGCTTCATTTAAATCACAGTTCGGGTAAATGTGCCCTTGTAATTCATTCTATTTTTTTAATCCAGCATTTATTTAGTTATAGTCAAGGCAACAGTTTTGCTGTCTAAAACAAAAAGCCAACAAAATGAGTAATTTTAGTGCGTACTGGGACCCCTGGATCATTAGCACTCGCTGAAAACAGTTGTGCGTTTGGCGATGACACACCCATTTGCAAATCAATCATTTTGTGTGAGCAATACACGAGACAGTGTTTCCTGGTATCTGTGCTGCATCACCTTCACGGAAATGCAAGTGCAATAATGGGTTCTCACTTGGAGAAATGCATCATGGAATTCAAATAATATGTTTTGGGTAAAAATTGTTATCTAATTATTATAGCTAATTGGTTTATTAACAACCAATCAGCTCACCAGTTACCAGAGAGAGAATCCAGATTATGTTGTTCCAACAAAGCATATGCACGTTAGCACCAAAGCATCCCAAAGGAAACACTGTGGTGGCCATGTCTTCTTATACAAAATAAACAGAGGCACATGCGTTTATTTATTCTCAGCTTTAATAGGGGTTTAGAAAAAGAAAGAAAGGAACCTATGAAGGGGGCAGTGAGAAGAAAGTGGTTTATTTTTGCTGTGGTAAAATGGGTTTGTTTAAACTCTGCAGGGTTTTGAGTTGGAGTTATCCCCTCTGTGAAGTTGGGAACAGATGAGGCAGAGATGGTCCATACAGCGACAGAAAAGAGTAACCTAAGACGCTAAAAGGGGAGCACAAGAGAAAAGCAGGCAATGACAGCAGGCGCATGTGTTGGTGCTTATTGTTGGGAAATCGGACATTGAAACAGGACATCCCAGGGGTTTTCACTCTGCTGCCTCAGCCAACTCTCTGTTGCTGCGCTGCCGCACATCACTGTGAGAATGACCAAAGGCACCTCCTCTGTTGACGCACTAACATCATTGTGACGTTACCCATATAATTGATCCCTGCTCACTCTCTCGCTTGGCAATAAATGACATATAGAGACTGAGTTTGACAACATCTTTATAATTAGGCAAATACATATAAACAAAAAATTGTGCTTGAGTTAATTTTACACAGTTGGTCTATATTAAACTTCATACATACAACATACTGAAGTTCTGAACATGTCTAATTTAAGTCCCATTAAAGGGTTGAACAGCTTGTTCTCTCTGACTGTGCTTTTCTCCTCAGGAGTAAAATACATTGTTTTGTTTTCCACAATTTATTTCACAATGCTATGTTTTTCAAAGTCAGTGAAATGTTTTATATAACCTAAGGCTGTGATAGCTTTTATTGACCACTGATTTGAAATGGTTTCTCTGCATTTGGATTATATTAAACCTCTCAGAAGCAGTGAATGAACACAGCACCTGGGGACCATGTTCCAGATGTGGGGCCAAGATCACGGTCAGTAACAACTACCTGGAGGTTTACTCTGTTGTGCATGTTTTAGTTTAATGCAGGGCATGCAGGGAAAGCCCATGGGGAGAGCATGCAAACTCCAAACCGAAAACCCCAGGGATTGAGTCTATGAGACGGTGCTGGGTTAGTATGATAAACTCAATATTAAGCACCATAATTTGGCAGTCTGTAGCTCTGTTTGCGCTTGGCCTTGATAACACATGACAGCTAAACATGAATTTTCAATTTATTAGAGCCCCATTGGGCCTTTAGTTTAACATCAAACCTTGAGGCTAAACAGGACTCTGCTTAGTGTGTGTTTCTCCAGCAACACTGCATCATCTGACCATATACTACACCCACTCAACGTTTGTTTTGGCTTTGTTCTTTGGCACCATCTTACCGATTGTCCATTCTGCTTCTCATCAATCATTAACTCTGAATTTTCTGTGTGAATACAATTGTCTCTAACCACAATTGGACTGTTACTTCTGAAACCGAATCTGAGTGGGGATTCCTGGACTGGAGCATCTCTGTGTCCAGCCCTGATTGGAGTTTATAGAGTGAAGTGAGCTGTTTTATTCTGCAATGCTTGATGCTACTGCACGGAGAGTTACGGCCGAGGGAAATTGGCTCTGTCATATTCTAGGTAAAGTCTTACACAACAAAGAGATAAACAGATGTGAAAGAGTAGCCTATTGCCCCTCAGGTGTCAGTTATGCTCTCCGAAACAAGGCCAAGATCTATAGCTTTAGTGAGAAACTGTTTGCTATCTTTGGTCTCACATCATTTACTTAGAAGTTTAAAGAGGAGATTGCACAGTGGAGGTGGAGCTTACACACCGAGAGCATTAACACAAACACAAGCCTTCATCTTCGCAATACTGTACTAAACAGGAGGCCGAAAAACATGTAGTTATGAAAGAACCTTCCCAGTAAACATTATGGTTTACCAGAGCTTACTTTCTGAACAGTGAACAAGTCTGCCATTGGGATTAAGTGTAGACAAAAGCTAACAGTATGGTGTGGGGCGCAGTGTTTAGCGCCTCACAACAGGTAGGTCCTGGGTTTGACTCCAGGGCAGCATGGGCCTCTCAGTGTGGCATGTGTGTGTTCTCTCTGTCTGCATAGGTTCCCTCTGGTTTTCCCTTCCACTAAAAACTTGTGCGATCCAACACCCCTGGAAAAGAGTTTCCAAATTTCAGTGGACCGTTTGTAGTTAAGTAAATATGTTCAGTTATAAAGTGTATAAATGGTGGAAGCATTATAAAACTAAAACTCTTCCAATAATTTTTTACTTTATATGCGTGTTAATATTTGGGACTTGTTTTATATTGTCAAATTTAATTATTTGTTGTCAGCAGTTAAATTACTGTAGATCTGTTGCTGGGTAAATTAAAGAAAAAATATAAGCTGACGAACATGTGTTTTCTCTCATAGGCTCATCACAGAAATCAACCCTTTTGATGCATCTGACCCAGGTAATTTTGAATAGCATCAGAGAACCGTCAAGTGCCAGATCAATGAGCCCCTCTGCGGGGGAGGAGTGCATTGACTGGACAGCTGTGACTTGACCACTTTGGCCTCAGGATGAAATATATCTACACCTCAACAGCATGACCATGATCGGAGCTTTATCTGCTCACTGCCTGCTGGGAGAGGAATGAAAGAGGAATGCTTGACAGTAGCCTCAGCCTTTTCATTTTCTGAGGATAAGACACCTCCATGGTGACTCTAACATGAAAGCCACAGGAAGAAGCAGTGGGCATCTGTATGATGGCCCTTTGTGTGGCGCAAGCCTTAAAGCCATGGATCCTCTTTTAGCCTCTTATCGCTAACTTAACAGGCCCATCCCATAATATGACTCACCAAATGACAAAAGCAATGTAGTGTAAAAATAACTCACTTTGTATCGGAAGACATAATGTTCTTATCCAAAAGTGTGTGGGCAAGTTCTCAATGAATGCCATATCAACATTCCCACAATACATACAACACATTGTAAAAGACGGCTGACTTTAAATATTGTTATTGTAAAATGGATAGTAACCATATTGCTCAGAGACAGTTTGCTAACCTTTGCCCATGTGAAACTTTTAAATCCATCCGTTACTGACCAATTGTATTCTACAAACTTGCAAGTTATTTGGATGACATGACAAATCCTGACAGCTCGCGGTACACTGTGACATAACAGTTCACCTGCAATGAAAATGATACTAATTAGGAGTCTATAGGTGGCTATCTTTGTTCTACAAGCACAGACTTATTGCTTTTCTTTTGCATACAAATTGTTCATTTGACACTGCATCCTGCTGCTTCAGTGGCTATATGCCTGAAGAGCCTTGTGTGACACTTGAACTGCCACCAGCAGGGGTCCTGAACTTTGACCCATGAGGTGACAGGTCACGAGCTGATTATTTATGCATGCTGATAACATATATATTTAAACATGGTGAATCAATAAGCCAGATAATCAAAGTTGTATTGAAGGTTTGGGGAAATAATAATCACATGGTATTAGTCTGTGAAAGGAATGTGTTATCCCTTTGTTCTGCTGGCAGGGGTCTGGTCCTGTCACATGTGTACCTGTCTGTTCAGATAAGGCCAATGAGCAGCACAATGAAAGGACGGCAGTGTGCTCGGACAGCGGGCGGCCAGGAGACTGTGATGTGTTGTTAAGTCCTATATATGCTGCATGTACCTGGATCGTCAAAAGCTCTGATCCAGACCACAAATCAGAGTTTCACAAACGGCTGATACAACATTACAACCACAGAACTGACACCAGTAAAAGGTACTTCAACATTTTTTTTCCGAATATACCCACAGAGAATTGTTCACTAAAATACAATTATTACTTGACTGACACGAAGATTTTTTTTGCACTGTCCCCATAAAGTTCCTCATTCCTCAGATGAATAGCAGCTGTGATTAGAATACGTTTACTTATGTTTAAGATGTCATCCAGCACTCAGCTCTGGTCTTTAATGACTCTCCTAAAATGTCCAAATTTTGCCATCAAAGACTCATATTCCTTTAACAGCCCATTCATTTTCATTAAGGTGAACATATATGCAGAAAACGGGTTAATAAGATTACAGTGAGGCCATACTAGCACCAGGCTAGTGACAGTAAAGAAAGTGACTTATGGCTGTCAATGAAGTTCAATGGAGTTAAACAGCTCCTTGAGGACATTCAGAGGATGACCAAGCCAGTAAAAAATAACCAACAGACTTCCTGCGTCACAACAATTATGCAACACCAAGAAGTTCTGGACTTGCTACAGAGTTTGAATTATGCACCTTCACAAATCTTACAAAAACAAAAAATAAAAAATTGATTGAAATTAACAAAGGCTTTTCATTTTGCACAAACTATAGAGTGCCTGGGATGCCTTCATTTGACTATGAATGGCTGTCAAATCAATCATTCATTCATTCATTTTCTACCGCTTATTCCCGTTAGGGGTCGCGGGTGACTGGAGCCTATCCCAGTGACTTTGGGCCTTAGGCAGGGTACACCCTGGACAGTGGCCAACTCGTCGCAGGGCTAACACAGAGAGACAGAGACAAGGACAGACAACCATTCACTCTCACATTCATTCACTAGGGACAATTTAGAGTTCTCAATTAACCTACACAGTCATGTCTTTGGACGGTGGGAGGAAGCTGGAGAACCCGGAGAGAACCCACGGTAACACGGGGAGGACATGCAGACTCCACCCAGAGAGGTCGTCACACATCACATCAAATCAATCAATACATTTTTATTTGTAGAGCACAATCCATGCCAAAAGCAATTCCCAAAGTACTTCACAACCATAAAAAACACATTTATTGACAATAAAAACTTAAAAACACATAAAATAATAAAATGCATATTCAAATTCCCTCATTCATACTGTCAAGGTTTGGACACACTGAGTAATTTAGAATTTTTATAATCAGGAGTATATAATAGACCGTGCTGATTACTGATAATATATTATTTCAAATTAATACTTAAATTATGAGAAAGTTGACAAAGTGAAACAATACACTGTGAATATACTGAACTCACTGAAGTCATAAAGGCTAATGTTGTAAAAGACCCAAGGGGAAATACTCCACTAAGACTCTAGTTTTTTTGTCTTATGATGACGTTTTTTGTTACATGTTGCATGAATGTTTTATTTGGACTGGATTATGGGTGACGAGTGAAATATAGTTTTGAGTTTTTTTTGTCTAACAAAAGCTTACATTACTTGGCAGCAGACTTGTGAAGTTGTTAAAGATGGATGTCTCTCAGAGGAGGCTGTTAGGGTTTTAATGACATATTTCAAGTCAAATTTTATAAGCATCAGTTTGAAAATCTCTTGGTACTTACAGATATTATAAATAAATGTAAGTGTCTCTGGTGAATGTGATATATATGAGCTAAATGGTGCTAAAATCGAGTCTAACATTTTTGCATGTCCCTAATCTCTGGCTTGTTTCTGTGTAAGGCATCATGGGCCTCTAAATCTAATCGATCTCTTACATTTTATATATCTAGGTAGGCATATTGTTTCCATCCTTATTAGGGCTTGGCTTGGACTGGCAGTAGACTATGACTGTTGAGTCCTTATGCAATAAAAATATAAAAGGTTCACCATTACTGAAAAAAATAGAGTAGCAACCTGATATGTGAAAAGAAACAATTATGAATTGACAAACAAGCCTGACATAATGAACAAACATCAATCCCATATTCAGAATGTTGTAATGTATCCTTTGATTGTCACCTTCACTTCTTCTCGCTCAGCACACATGTTTCTGATGTATGTGCTCTTTTGGCCTGTAATGATATAAACTTTCAGGGTTTCCATGTTGCAAACATATGGGCTGTTGGTAAACGCAGTATTGTCCTGTGAAGGGGGATGATGATTGAATGCATGTCAACTGTAGTTCACACAGGTCTGGGGCCCTGAAGTCTGGGTGACCTCGAATTACCCACAGAGGGGCAGAGTGAGAGACAGAGGCAGCAGGTGGTATACTGAGAGAATCAAGATGAAAAAAGTTGCAACATTTATGCAATTATACTTTGATATACCTCACATACATCATATATAAACCTGGGACTAGATCTTTGGGTCTAAACAAAGAGGCTAAGACTGCCCCTTTCACAACAAATCATCCATTTCTGCTGAAAAATCACACCTCACTGACCAAGGGAGTCCTCCAGCATGTCCAAGGTCGACCCTGGAGTCTGGAAAGGCCTTCTTTTCTCCTGGAAATGGGAATAATTTAGGTAGTAAAGTTTTTACAGATGTGTATTTGTCATTAAGTTATATTGCCCTCAACAAGAGCTGTATTTATTCCTCACAAACTTGAAAATTACTCTTTTACTTCTTCATGGTGGATGGGGCTTATAAGTTTCCATAGTAACAACACCATAACAAGAAAGGGCTGGGTCTTCTCAGTGCAGACCTTGTTTCCATCGTTGAAAACACACCCTGTTTGTTCCCCACCACTCCCTTCTGAGAGCAAATCAACACCAGTACCATCTCCGCTCAGTGCCTGGTCTTCCCCCTAAAAAATTATGACGTTTTTGCCAATTCTTTTTGCTCTCCTCGAAGAGCTCTGCGGTTGCTGTGACGTTATAGGCATGTTTACTTTCTGCATATGGGGTTGAACTTTGACCTTGTAGTCTCACTAATGGCATTACCACTTCTTATATATTAGCAAGATATTTTAATCGTTAGGAAAGATTAAAAAATAAATAGAAATAGAAATACAATTCTGTTTGCAGAGGCCAGTATGGCACCTAATGAAAGTGAATATTTGACTTTCACACATTTTATAAACAATAAACGAGCAGGTAACCAAGAACTACTAAAATGTAAGAAATTCACTTGACCAGAGCAAGTCTTCATTTGTCCCATGGTAGGAAAATTGCAGTGTTGCAACACACAGTTCAAACAGCAGGGGAATAGAAACATGCAATTAAAAAACAAGATAAATAACTTTAAATAAATGACTTAAATCCAACCCAGTGCACAGGTCGAGCAAAACAGAGGAAAAAAACTCTAATGTCCTGTATAATAAGTGGATATGGCAATGGCTGTGTGAAGTGCAGCATATAGACAAAATAGAAGTAGTAAGGTGACTTAAGTGTATTATAATATTGGGTACAATAAGTGGCTATAATAGTATTATGTACAAT